>CM076846.1:131227350-131314850 GCA_039519185.1 Astragalus membranaceus
TCAAGGGTGAGTTTTACTCACGTTTAGGCTTTTGAATTAATGAACTTAATTTGCGAAATGTGTTTCGGTTTTGGTTCGTTATCGAAAACGTATTTTGTACGAAAATCGCGTTTTATGTCCAATTGGTTTTTGGATTGATTGATTGATGATTATTATTGTTTGTATATGTTTTGGACTGTTTTTATGTTGGGACTGGACTGGGACAGGTATCGGAATTGGTCGGAACGACAAAAAATGCGAAAACGGGATAAAATACAATGTTGTCAAAAGCGCACGACCCGTGCGTCTCAGGCGCACGGACCGTGCGGGTCTTTCTGTTTCTGTTTTCAAAAACGCATTACAGGGCGCACGACCCGTGCGTGTGGGAGCACGAACCGTGCGCTGTGTTCTGTCCAAATTTTCCAAACTTGCCCGAAACGATCCCGATCGATTCCAATCCTCTTCTAATCCTTTCCTAACCCTTCTATAATAATATTAGGCTTATAATGCCATGATTTTGAGTATGTTTCAAAAGGGTTTATAAAATACTTTTGAAATTGAAATTGTTTCGAAAAGCCGAACAATAGTACACGTGTGCGGATATATTTTATTAATAATAAAGCGGACTATGAGTCCTACGTGGTATGGTATCACTGACGCGTGATGGTTATTATTTATTCGTCTAAACCGGTCTACGATTCACGATATATATATTATATCGACTATAGGAAACGGCCCAATGCGGGTATTGTGTTCAGTTATCGGTCAAATGTAAATGAACTAAATGTTCATGTGTCTGTAGATATATTTATTATATCGAGTTGGGTGACGACCCATGTTGACATACTAGGAGGGGCAGTCATGATCCCCTACCCTAGGCTCTGTGCCATTAGGAAACACTATTGGTTATGGGGTTCACCGGGATTAGCAGTGCGTGCAGTCGGTGGTACGTAAAATGGTCTTTGTGGTACGGATCACCGGGATTAGCAGTGCGTGCAGTCGGTGTCCTACCAAGTTAGAATTCTATCACACGGTTCACCGGGATTAGCAGTGTGTGCAGTCGGTGTCGTGTTAAGTTTAACAAAATTTCATAATTGAACCGAGAGTGTTAGTAGGGGTCTCGGTAGAACTCACTGAGATTGTATCTCATTGTTTATATGTTGTTGTTTTACAGATAAACAGGGAAAGTGGAGATCCAAGAGGCACGAGTAGGCGGTACTCGGGTGGTTGCTGAAGACTTAGCTTTTAAGCTTAAGTTTATATCTTTCCTTGTCATCTGTGTATCAAGACTTTTGGTCTTTAGCATTATGTATTTATTTCCGCTTTCTTGTACGATATTGAACACTGTATTTCACTGATGGTTTATGGTCTTATTTATGTTTAAGACTATCCTGTTGTTGTTCAGTGAAAATTTTATAGTGGTATTCAGTATTTAAACAGGAAATATATCTCTGATAGTTTTATGAATGGTGCACTTGGGTATTTTTACTCGATAAAAATACCGGGGTGTTACAGTTGGTATCAGAGCAGTTCGACCTAGTCGGACTTAGTTTAGAGTTGAGTCGATTCCTTGTTAGTCCTTTTTGTAATTACACTTGTGATGCTAAGAGACATTGAGCCTGATCAACTTAATACTTAGTGCATCATAAGCGGAATTATGACTGGATGATCAAGACGCAATCCTCGACCAAAATCGGAATCTTCAACCGGTGCATCCTCAGGAAAGGTGACATGACAGTGGAAGAATACACCGCTAAGTTTGAGAAGTTGTCTCAGTTTTACCAAGTGGTAAAGTAAGCTCTGGATGACGAATGGAGAATGCAAATGTATAAGAAGGGCCTTAGTGCTTTTATGACTTAGGGTCTCAGTTCTTATACTATTACCAATTATGTTGCCTTAGTGCAATCAGCCTATGTCGCCGAGGATGATCTCATAGGAAATATGGGAAAGGAAAGAAGGTAGTTGAATTATCAACTCCGAATGCAAAGTCCTAAGATAATTTCATCAAAGGAAAAGTAGATGCAATTCTTTGATTCTTCAAAGATCAGAAGGTGTTCTAACTGTGGAAAGCCTCACAGCGGTGATTGCAAACGAAGATCTAATCGGTGCTATTATTGTAATGTAGAGGGTCACTGTGGTAAAGAGTGCCCTGTAGGGAAGAGTTTCAAGGAGTTACAAGCAGCTCCAAGGCAAGGACGAGTCAACACTCTGGATGTTTAGACATTTACAATTGCAGACAATCTACTGGGGGGTATGAGATCAGTTTTCAATAACTCCGTCGGTATATTATACGATTCGGGTGCAACCGATTGTATAATAGCTCAATCGTGAGTAGATCGATTGGGATTAACCTTATCTCTGCTATCCGAACCAATGACCATCTTAACTGCTGCTAAGGGTCGTGTCCAGACCTAATCTTTGTATAGAATTGTCTACTTGACATAGGAGGCAGAAATTTCGTTGTAGAATTTATTGTTTGCCTATGAGAAGTGTGGACACCATTTTGGGTATGATTTGGATGATTGCAAATCATGTTGCAATCGATTGTGTTAATCAACTATCAGCTTCGCTTCAGAATCAGTTGAATTGTCTAGGACAAATTCTGAAGCGGTTACCTAGTTCACTTTAGACGGTCAATCTTCATTCCAAGGTGCGGAAGCACATGTTAGTATGTTATCTGCATCCACTGAAACTAGTTTAGATTTGGCGAACATTCAGGTTGTGAATGACTTTCTGGATGTTTCATGATGAAGTTTCTTCTGAACCTCCAGAGCGAGAGGTAGAGTTTACTGTAGAATTGGTTCCTGGCACGGGATCAATATCTATTGTTCCTTATTGAATGTTTCTTTAGAATTAAAGGAAATGTAGTCTCAACTTGAAGAGTCGATGTTAAAAAAATTCATTCGACCGAGTGCTTCTCTAAGGAGTGCTCTGGTGTGGTTAGTCGAAAGGAAAAATGGTAGCATGAGATTGTGCATTGATTATCGACAACTCAACAAAGTGACGATCAAGAATAAATATCCCTTACCAAGGATAGACGATTTGCTTGAGCAATTTGAGGTGCTGCAGTGTTTCTAAAATTGATCTGAAGTCAGGATATCATCAAATAAAAGTTAGAGCCTTAGATATTTCGAAGACAGCTTTCCGTACTAGGTATGGACATTATGTGTGGGTAGTGATGCCCTTCGGTTTGACTAATGCTCCAGCGGCATTCATGGATTACCTGAACCGAGTTTTTCCTCAATTACCTAGATCAATTTGTAGTCGTTTTCATTGATGGTATCTCGATGTGCTCGAAGACCATTGAGGAGTATGTCCAACATCTCCGCATTGTTCTGAAAGTACTCCGAGAAAATAAGTTGTACTTGAACCTTCGAAGTGTGATTTTTGGGTGTTAGAGATAAAGTCTTTGGGACATGTGATTTCCCAAGTTGGGAGTTTCTGTAGATCCCAGTAAGAAGGAAGCGGTGTTGAATGGGAGTGACCGACATCAGTCGCAGAGATCAAAAGTTTCTGAGTTTAGCCGATTACTATAGGAGGTTTATTCGAGGGTTCTCACAGTTAGTTCTTCCACTTACTCGGTTAACTCGTAAGGGTCATCCGTTTACGTGGGATGCCGATTGTGAAGAATGTTCTCAAGAGTTGAAGATTTTGACTTCTGCTTCAATCCTGATTCTTCCGGATCCGTCATTGGAATTTCAAATTTTTGGCGACGCTTCTGGTATGAGTTTGGGATGTGTTCTCATGCAGAATCATCAAGTGGTAGCTTATGCGTCCAGACAGTTGAAGATCCATGAGGAGAATTATCCAGCTCATGAATTGGAATTGGCAGCTATTGTGTATGCACTGAAGATTTGGAGACGTTACCTGTATGGGTCTCGTTTCGATGTCTTTAGAGGTCACAAGAGTTTAAAGTATCTGTTTGTTCAGAAAGAATTGAATAACAGGCGAAGGAGATGGGTTAAATTCCTGAAGAATTATAAATTTGTGTTGAAATAGCATTCAAGAGAGGCCAATGTTGTAACGGATGCGCCGAGTAGGGAATCCATTCACATGGCAGAGATTTAATGATGCGCGAAATGGAATTATTGGAGTCTTTTAGCTCTAAGACGGGGTACATACCTAAGTCTCCACTATAGTGGCAAGGTTTTGGTGTTAACCTTTCGCTTACGAAGGTTAACAATTAGATTGTATTATGTAATTCCGTTTGACAGGTCAAATGTGAATACGAATGTGTAAGTGGGGTAACTGCTGACTGTTTTCACGTTGCGAATAACCGTCAAAGGATTAATTGATGGATCTGCTTGCAAGTGACTGAAATTTCCGAAGTGAAGCTTGGTGTGCGGCGTGATAGTTTTGAAAAATCATTTTTGTGAAAACCCGCATGCTAAAGTTAATTTTGGGAACGAATCAAAAGGCTAATAAAAATCTGATTGAGGAAGAAAATCCTAGGAGGATTACTTAGGTTGAAGGGAGGCTCTCAACGCTATTGACTAATTTGGAAAGGAATCGGATGCGTCGTTGGTGAAAACCTCGTGATGAAGTTGCAATAGAGGAAAAAGAGCTCTGAGTTCTGTTTGATAGTTGTTTTGAGAACAACTGAGGTGATTTTCGTTACGTTCAAATTTATTTGTTGTCCCCACGGTTTATTTCTACGTTTAAGGTCAAAGCTTTTAGTAAAATCCTTATTTCATCTTTCTGAAAAGTGTTATCTCGAAATCTTGGGGGCGAGTCAAGAAGTTTCATAAATGACTTTTCCGTCACATTTGTCAATGTGTACGAGAACTGCTATGTAATTCTTAGAAAAATTGTTGAGAACGTGTTTACACCCTTCGAGAAAATCATGTTTGTACTTATCTCTACCGAGGAGTACCAATTTGTGGATCTCATATTCAACATATATTATATCAAGTGTCTTGTATTAGACCATTTGATTTAGATTAATCAAAGTTGGGGAGTAAACGAGGATAAGTGGAATGAAGCTTCGGAAGTGTTTCCAAACGCGGTGCCGAGCCTATGTAGGCGAATGATGAGTTTCTCGTGTAGATTCGTAACCAGAGAGTTCGTATCGAGGTAGTA
Organism: Astragalus membranaceus; assembly: GCA_039519185.1. Lineage (NCBI taxonomy): Eukaryota > Viridiplantae > Streptophyta > Magnoliopsida > Fabales > Fabaceae > Astragalus > Astragalus membranaceus. Next base: position 131,232,409 of record CM076846.1, read on the forward strand.
GTGGATCATACTTGGAGATAGATGTGCCAACTCGGGAAGACTTTCTACACTCATTTCGTTAATTCGAGAATATTTTCCAGCAAATTTGGGCCTTTCTGAGAATGTCTGTTGTAACACCCCTTTTCTAATAACCTTACTTTTTAATAAAATCAGAGTTTCTTTTTTTTTTTGAAAACAATTTAAGCGAGTGCTACACTTACTCCATAAAAATCAACCACTTCACTTTTCACAGTTCGGTTCAAAACACAAGATACATAGCACCATAAAAAAAACGTTTAGTTCGCATCAACTAAATTCAGTCACCACCAGCAGCGGAATAATAATGAGTTCTAAAATAAAACCAATACATCACCAATAAAAATCTAACGGTTTAAGGAAAATAACACATAAACACAGGACACCCCCCCTGGTGCTACGTATCAGAGCGTGACACTTCCTACCAGACGAAGGCATAAGGGAACCTTCACTCGTTATTACCTGCACGTTGCCGACATAAAAAGCAACATAAAAGCAGTAGGGTGAGTCTCTTTTCATAATTAATAACATATGGGAATAAGCATTGCATAGGAAAAGGAACCAGGCAAACAGATTCACAACAAAGTCAATAACCATCTCACAATTACAATCACAAATCCACAATGCAAGAGGTATGGTTATGAAATGAAAATGCAACCCAAACTCCACGGGCACATGCATGTCGGATCCGTCACCAAATACAAATAGGACGTAGCCTCTGCTCACCAAATAAAACTAGGCCGAAGCCTCTGCTCACCAATAATGCACATGTTTCATGAGATGCTATGGGAATGCATCACAACACGCCACAATTCAATCAAATTCACCATTTTAATTCATATTCTCACCATAGTGCATTAATCAACTCACCAAATTAAAATTAGGCCGAAGCCTCTGCTCACCAATCTCACCATAGCACACTCACCAATTCAGCCCACCACTCACACCAACACCAATTTCAATTTGGACAATTTAGGATATTGACACAACATAGGGAAAGTAGATACAAAATTGCCATTTGGGCACTTGAAACACTTCAGCCCAGAAACACCCGTAAAAATAATTTATTTTTGCATAAAACTGGAACATTTGGATAGACATCGAAATTAGCTTCGAAACCCATTTTGAACCGTTAAATTTGGATAACCGAGTCAAAAGTTATGATTAAAACAAAATCGGAAAAATACTTAGACATTCTGAAAAACTGGCGCCCAACAAAACTGGCGCAGGGCGCCTGGCGCCCAGACATTGGCGCAGGAAACTGGCGCAGAGCGCCTAGCAAAACTGGCGCAGGGCGCCTGGCAAAACTGGCGCAGGGCGCCTGGCGCCTAGACACTGGCGCAGGAAAACTGGCGCAAAGCGCCTAGCAAAACTGGCGCAGCGTCTAGCAAAACTGGCGCTGGGGAACACAGCGCCCAGGCACAAGGCACCTAAGGCCAACATGCAAAAGAACTCATTTTACTTCGAAATTGATTTTGTACGAGCCAAATGCTCAGAATAACAGAACCCCATAAAAATTTTGTCAAAAAGTGAACAGCATTTTTGGCGCCCATGCACTAGGCGCCTAGCAAAACCACGCAACCCAACTATTTTGGTGACCAAATTCATTTTGCACGAGCTATTTTACTTGAGTATGAAAACCAGAAACCAATTTTTGCAAAACAACCACCAGAACATTGGGGCCCTTGGCTCCCATGACACAAGGCGCCTAGCACCAAGACAGCAACACAGTGACTGGAAAAACTGGCGCAGGCACACTGCTGGGCGCCTGGCGCCCATGACTGAGGCGCAGAACACAAAACGCAGCAACATGCATATGGCGCCCAAGGCGCCTAGGGGCTTCCAAATCAGATTTTTCTTTTAAATTCAACACCAATTTAGACTCATCAAACACTCAATTATATATATATATGATTCAAGTATCACCATGATTCTCAATTTTCACCAAGTAAGCACCAATAAGTCATATATTCAAACATATGACATACAATTCACATTAGCAACAATTTCAAACAATAGTCATGCGATTTCAACCTAGGCCATTCAAAATCAAGCATCACAATACTATAATTTTAATCATCAACATCACAATTCATTCATAGAAATTATCCTAGAACCCTAACCCTAAGCAATCACTAATTCGCATATGGTATTAACAACAAAAAGAGGACCCCCTAACCTTATGGAAGTCGAAAATTGCTAGCAAAGCTCCAAGGAAAATGCAAGACTCCAATCAAGCTCTTCCTCCTCTTGAGTGATTCGCCCCTTTCCCTTCTTCTCCTCTTCACTTCGCACTTCTCCTCTTCTCACTCTCTCTTTTACGTTTCTTTTTTCTTTCTTTTGCACACTTGAGTGAATTGCAACTAACTCCCAAGACCCCTAGTGAGTCGACTCCTATGACCAACCAATGGGTCATGGGCTCACTTGAGGGTCATGGGCCCCCAAGCACCACCTCAATTCGTGGCAACACCTCCTAACAAGTAAAATAAAATAAATTAAACCTTGAATTATCTAATTAAATTAAATAAATATTGTAAGCTTTAAATAACTTAATTAAATAAATAATTAAATTATTTTGGGGCGTTACAACTCTCCCCCACTTAGAATATTTCGTCCTCGAAATTACCTGAATCAAACAACTCCGGATATGCTTCCCGCATCTTACTCTCCAGCTCCCAAGTCATACTCTCACCAGTAGCTCCTAACCAAACCACTTTCACCAAAGGAATTTCTTTCCCTCTCAGAGTCTTCACTTCTCTATCTTCAATCCGCACAGGCATAGTCTCCACAGTGAGATTATCCCGCACCTCTACATCATCCATCTGAATCACATGAGACGGGTCCGGAACATACTTTCGAAGTTGTGACACGTGAAACACGTCATGCAAGTTCGAAAGATTAGGCGGCAAAGCCACCCTATAGGCAACACTTCCCACCCTCTCCGTAATTTGATACGGACCAATGAAACGGGGAGTTAACTTCTTTGATTTCAAGGCACGCCCAACACCAGTCACCGGAGTGACTCTCAGAAACACATGATCACCTGCCTGAAACTCTAAATCCTTCCTTCTCTTATCATGATAGCTCTTTTGTCGACTCTGCGACGCTTTCATCTTTTCACGAATTAATTTTACCTTCTCAGTTGTTTCTCGCACAATTTCAGGCCCCAATACTGCACTCTCTCCAGATTCATGCCAACATAACGGAGTCCTACATCTCCGACCATACAACGCCTCAAACGGTGCCATACCAATACTAGCATGAAAACTGTTGTTGTAGGTGAATTCTATCAACGGAAGATGAGAATCCCATGAACCTCCCTGCTCAAGAACACATGCCCTCAACAAGTCCTCTAACGACTGAATAGTCCTCTCCGTCTGACCATCTGTCTGCGGATGATAAGCGGAGCTCAACCTCAACTTAGAACCCAAAGCTTCTTGCAAACTTTTCCAAAATTCAGAAGTGAATCTTGGATCTCTATCAGATACAATACTAAGCGGAACGCCATGCAACTTCACAATTGTCTTGATGTAGATTTCTGCCAACTTTGGAACTGGATAGGTCATATTAATTGGTAAGAAATGAGCAGACTTTGACAACCTGTCCACAACCACCCATATAGCATCAAACCCTCTCACTGTATTTGGCAATCCAGACACAAAATCCATGGAAATGCTATCCCATTTCCATTCCGGAATCTCCAATGGTTGCATCAACCCTGCGGGCTTCTGATGCTCAATCTTAGACTTCTGACAAGTCAGACAAGAATACACAAACTGTGCCACATCCTTCTTCATACCAGGCCACCAGAACAATTTCTTCAAATCTTGGTACATTTTCGTAGCCCCTGGATGAATACTCAACTTGCTCCTATGGCTCTCCTCAAGAATCATTCTCTTCATCTCAGCATCATCAGGAATACAAATCCTATCTCTGAATCTCAATACACCTTGGGAATCTAACTTGAAATCCCCATTCACAGCTTGATCATTCGCAACTAACAAGTCCACCAACTTCACATCTGACTTTTGGGCTTCTCGAATACTAATCAAAAATTCATTGCCGATCTTCAACATTCCCAATCTGACACTCTGCGGTGTCACTTCACAAACCAGACTCATGTCCCGAAACTGCTCAATCAACTCTAATTCTTTCACCATCATAGCTGACATATGCAAACTCTTCCGACTTAAAGCATCGGCCACGACATTAGCTTTGCCGGGGTGATAGTTCAAGCCGAAATCATAATCCTTCAGCAATTCTAACCAACGTCTCTGTCTCATATTCAGCTCCTTCTGATCGAATAAGTATTTCAAACTCTTATGGTCACTAAACACTTCAAATCTAGTACCATACAGATAGTGCCTCCAAATTTTCAACACAAACACAATTGCAGCTAGCTCCAAATCATGAGTAGGGTAGTTCTTCTCATGGGTCCTCAACTGTCTGGACGCATAAGTTACTACCTTACCTTCTTGCATCAACACACCTCCCAAACCCATTTTGGAAGCATCACAATATACTACAAACGGTTGATCCGGAACAGGCAAAGTCAAAACGGGCGATGTAGTCAACCTCTTCTTCAACTCATTGAAGCTTTCCTCACAGCGAGCATCCCACACAAATGCTTTTCCCTTACACGTCAATTGAGTCAACGGAAGTGCCAACTTCGAGAAACCTTCAATAAACCTCCTGTAGTAACCAGCTAATCCCAAGAAACTCCTAATCTCAGTAACTGACTTCGGGCTCTCCCATTGCAACACAGCATCAATCTTGGCTGGATCCACAGCTATACCATTACCCGAGATAATATGACCAAGGAAACCTACTTCATTCAGCCAGAACTCACACTTAGACAATTTTGCATACAATTTCTTTTCTTTCAACACTTCTAGTACTAACCTCAAATGTTCTGCGTGCTCCTCTTCCGTCTTAGAATACACCAGAATGTCGTCAATAAACACAACTACAAACTGATCCAAGTAACTATGGAAAGTACGATTCATGTACTCCATAAACACACCCGGCGCGTTGGTGACACCAAACGGCATCACAGAATACTCATAGTGCCCATATCTCGTTCTGAAAGCGGTTTTCTGAATGTCTTCATCCTTTACCTTAATCTGGTGATAACCCGACCTCAAATCGATTTTACTAAACACCTTAGCACCTACCAACTGGTCCATCAGATCATCAATTCTGGGAAGCGGATACCTGTTCTTTATTGTCACTTTGTTCAATTGCCTATAATCGACACAAAGTCTCATACTCCCGTCCTTCTTTTTCACTAACAATACCGGAGCACCCCACGGTGACACACTTGGCCTTACAAATTTCTTCTCAAGTAGATCTTCTAATTGCTTTTTCAATTCAGACAACTCTGAGGCTGACATCCGGTACGGAGCCATAGACACAGGCCTAGTACCAGGTATAAGATCAATAGCAAACTCAACCTCCCTCTCTGGCGGAACACTTGGAATTTCATCCGGGAATACTTCGGGAAATTCACACACTACCTGAACCCCTTCAATGATCGCCTGATTCTCAGCAGACAATGACGCCATCAAAGCAAACAGATGAACTCCCTCTTTCATTACCTTATGCAAATGACCAGCAGGCAACAAAACAGATCCTTCTTCTTCGGGAGGAAGGAAACTCACAGATCTTCGGAAACAATTAATATGCACATGGTTAAATACTAACCAGTCCATACCAAGAATGACATCCAACCCTCCCAACGGCAAACAAATAAGGTCAACAAGAAAATCTCTGCCGAAGATTGACAGAGGGCACTTAGCACACACAAGAGAGGTAGTTACTGAACCCTTAGCTGGAGTGTCAATAACCATCTCCCTCATCATAGAAGATAAAACAAGGTCCAATTTCTCAGCACATAAAGCAGCAATAAATGAGTGCGTAGCACCAGTATCAATAATAGCAATCAAAGGAATACCATTAATAAAACATGTACCTCTAATCTCATTAGTATCCTCTGATCCTGCGAGAGCAAACACTTTTCCATGGGACTTCTCTTTCTTCGGCTTAGTACACTTGGTACTAATATGTCCTGCTTCCCCACAGTTGTAGCACACCACATCCCTTTTCTCACATTTCGCAGCCACATGACCTTCTTTACCGCACTTGAAACACTTATTATCCGAGCAGTCAAAACTCTTATGGCCCGGCTTGCCACACCTGTAGCACACAACCTTCGCAGGGGCATCTCCCCCACTTGGTTTCTTATTATCAGCATACCTCTGCTTACCCTTACAAGTCTGAACCTCATATGGCTTACCCCGGTTCTGAAATTTACCCCTCAGATCTCTCATGACCTTGGAGTGAGCATTACTATCATCTTCATATATCCTCCAACTGTCGATCAAATCAGCAAATATCCGAATCTTCTGGTACCCTATAGCTTTCTTTATATCAGCCCTCAGTCCATTCTCAAACTTTATACACTTTGAAAATTCAGAATCAGCATCAGCATAGTGGGGATAAAACTTAGCCAATTCAGTGAACTTGGCAGCATACTCTGTCACTGACATGCTTCCTTGCTTCAGCTCAAGGAACTCTATTTCTTTCTTACCTCTCACATCTTCAGGAAAATACTTCCGTAAGAACTCTCTACAGAAAACAGCCCAAGTTATCTCCTCATTAGCAGTTTCTAATCTCTGCCTAACCTCCATCCACCAATCATCAGCCTCCTCTGCCAGCGTATGGGTACCATACCTGACCTTCTGCGCATCATTACAATCCATGACCCGAAATATCCTTTCGATCTCTTTCAGCCATGCTAGAGCACCATCTGGATTGTACTTGCCCTTAAAAACAGGTGGATTCTCCCTCTGGAACGTGGCCAAACTGCGAGTCCCAGCATTTTCAGCACCATTTTGCTGGTTCCCAACAGCCTGAGCCATAGCCTGCAAAGCAGCAGCAAGAGCAGCGTCGTTCCTCCCAGCCATTTCAAACTATCACTGCAGCACAAACAGAAATTCAGAACTAATCTAACAATTCCTATTTGTCATAAGACACTATGACAGGACGAGTTGGCCGGACAGACCGAACTGCTCTGATACCACTAATGTAACACCCCTTTTCTAATAACCTTACTTTTTAATAAAATCAGAGTTTCTTTTTTTTTTGAAAGCAATTTAAGCGAGTGCTACGCTTACTCCATAAAAATCAACCACTTCACTTTTCACAGTTCGGTTCAAAACACAAGATACATAGCACCATAAAAAAAACGTTTAGTTCGCATCAACTAAATCAGTCACCACCAGCAGCGGAATAATAATGAGTTCTAAAATAAAACCAATACATCACCAATAAAAATCTAACGGTTTAAGGAAAATAACACATAAACACAGGACACCCCCCCTGGTGCTACGTATCAGAGCGTGACACTTCCTACCAGACGAAGGCATAAGGGAACCTTCACTCGTTATTACCTGCACGTTGCCGACATAAGAAGCAACATAAAAGCAGTAGGGTGAGTCTCTTTTCATAATTAATAACATATGGGAATAAGCATTGCATAGGAAAAGGAACCAGGCAAACAGATTCACAACAAAGTCAATAACCATCTCACAATTACAATCACAAATCCACAATGCAAGAGGTATGGTTATGAAATGAAAATGCAACCCAAACTCCACGGGCACATGCATGTCGGATCCGTCACCAAATACAAATAGGCCGTAGCCTCTGCTCACCAAATAAAACTAGGCCGAAGCCTCTGCTCACCAATAATGCACATGTTTCATGAGATGCTATGGGAATGCATCACAACACGCCACAATTCAATCAAATTCACCATTTTAATTCATATTCTCACCATAGTGCATTAATCAACTCACCAAATTAAAATCAGGCCGAAGCCTCTGCTCACCAATCTCACCATAGCACACTCACCAATTCAGCCCACCACTCACACCAACACCAATTTCAATTTGGACAATTTAGGATATTGACACAACATAGGGAAAGTAGATACAAAATTGCCATTTGGGCACTTGAAACACTTCAGCCCAGAAACACCAGTAAAAATAATTTATTTTTGCATAAAACTGGAACATTTGGATAGACATCGAAATTAGCTTCGAAACGCATTTTGAACCGTTAAATTTGGATAACCGAGTCAAAAGTTATGATTAAAACAAAATCGAAAAAATACTTAGACATTCTGAAAAACTGGCGCCCAGCAAAACTGGCGCAGGGCGCCTGGCGCCCAGACATTGGCGCAGGAAACTGGCGCAGAGCGCCTAGTAAAACTGGCGCAGGGTGCCTGGCAAAACTGGCGCAGGGCGCCTGGCAAAACTGGCGCAGGGCGCCTGGCGCAGGGCGCCTGGCGCAGGGCGCCTGGCGCAGGGCGCCTGGCGCAGGGCGCCTGGCGCCTAGACACTGGCGCAGGAAAACTGGCGCAGAGCGCCTAACAAAACTGGCGCAGCGTCTAGCAAAACTGGCGCTGGGGAACACAGCGCCCAGGCACATGGCACCTAAGGCCAACATTCAAAATAACTCATTTTACTTCGAAATTGATTTTGTAAGAGCCAAATGCTCAGAATAACAGAACCCCATAAAAATTTTGTCAAAAAGTGAACAGCATTTTTGGCGCCCATGCACTAGGCGCCTTGCAAAACCACGCAACCCAACTATTTTGGTGACCAAATTCATTTTGCACGAGCTATTTTACTTGAGTATGAAAACCAGAAACCAATTTTTGCAAAACAACCACCAGAACATTGGGGCCCTCGGCTCCCATGACACAAGGCGCCTAGCACCAAGACAGCAACACAGTGACTGGAAAAACTGGCGCAGGCACACTGCTGGGCGCCTGGCGCCCATGACTGAGGCGCAGAACACAAAACGCAGCAACATGCATATGGCGCCCAAGGCGCCTAGGGGCTTCCAAATCAGATTTTTCTTTTAAATTCAACACCAATTTAGACTCATCAAACACTCAATTATATATATATGATTCAAGTATCACCATGATTCTCAATTTTCACCAAGTAAGCACCAATAAGTCATATATTCAAACATATGACATACAATTCACATTAGCAACAGTTTCAAACAATAGTCATGCGATTTCAACCTAGGCCATTCAAAATCAAGCATCACAATACTATAATTTTAATCATCAACATCACAATTCATTCATAGAAATTATCCTAGAACCCTAACCCTAAGCAATCACTAATTCGCATATGGTATTAACAACAAAAAGAGGACCCCCTAACCTTATGGAAGTCGAAAATTGCTAGCAAAGCTCCAAGGAAAATGCAGGACTCCAATCAAGCTCTTCCTCCTCTTGAGTGATTCGCCCATTTCCCTTCTTCTCCTCTTCACTTCGCACTTCTCCTCTTCTCACTCTCTCTTTTACGTTTCTTTTTTTCTTTCTTTTGCACACTTGAGTGAATTGCAACTAACTCCCAAGACCCCTAGTGAGTCGACTCCTATGACCAACCAATGGGTCATGGGCTCACTTGAGGGTCATGGGCCCCCAAGCACCACCTCAATTCGTGGCAACACCTCCTAACAAGTAAAATAAAATAAATTAAACCTTGAATTATCTAATTAAATTAAATAAATATTGTAAGCCTTAAATAACTTAATTAAATAAATAATTAAATTATTTTGGGGCGTTACATCTGTTCTCGGTTAGTAAATCGTAAGACTTGACGAAATTTTGAGCACAAAATTATTTCAAGTTGGGGAGAATGTAACATCCTCAAAATAATTAGCCGAATTATTTGGATGTTACTCCAATTAAATTAATTTAGTACTTGACTGGTAAATTTATTGAGTGCTAAAATTATTTGTTGGTTGTCATCGGATCGTTAACCGGATAATACGATTCAAGGAAGTTTTGGATTCGAAATAAGAGATTTAGATCAATATGGTAATTGGACCACGTTACCACGTATATGTTAAATAAATATATATGTGTGTGAGTGAAAGAATGAATAAAAAGGGGAAAAAGAAGAAAAGGAAGCGTACGAGATACAGAGAAGAGAAAAGAGAGAAAAGAGAAAGAAGAGGAAAGGGAAATGGAGGAAGAAGAGGAAAAATGGGTTCGTTCGGTTCACCAAAACGACTTCCTTCCAACACGAAAAACGTTCAGCGTTACTCCCTCTTCGTTTTGGTACCAATTTCATGACGATCAACTCACTCTCTCTCACTTGGCCATTTTCGTGTTTTGGAGGTTTTGTGGGAGATCCGATTTTGGGTTGGTTTTGAAGGTTTAAGTTCGATTAGGAACGAACCCAAGGTGGATTACTCGAGTATTGAAGTTCGATTGGATGATTGGGAGCTAGTTGGGTGAGTTAGGTTGGAGAAATCACATTTTGGGGTTATGTGTGAATAGTGGCTTGAGGTTGAATGTAACACCCCTTTTCTACCCATTAATTTAACTGGAAAAATATCAGAGTTTTCAAAATTTTGTTTCGCACGAGGGATGTTACACATACTTCAATAAAACCACACTTCTCAATAAAACAGCTCAAAAACATAATAACCATGTATTACGTAGCACATCACAAAAGACGAATCTCAAAACCACAGTTATCATCCCAATAAAACTTAACGTCAATGAAATCAACTAAGCAGCGGAATAACAAAATAAAACAGAATTTTCCACAAAACTTAACAACCAAAAACATTCATGACATTAAGTTCGTCCCCCCCCCCCCCTGAGTGCTACGTATCAGAGCGTGACGACTCGACTCGAATTAGTGAAGGTACCTAGTCCTTCACTCGCAATCACCTGCACGTTACCGCATGGGGGTAACATTCAAACAGAAGGGTGAGTCCAATTCAATCCATATAATAAATCATATGATAAATAATAAGTCAAGTCACAGCTCTAAGACAATCACATCACAATCATTAATTACGTCACTACACCAACTCATCACTACGTCATGTAGGCATATGAAATGCAACCCACTCGCGGGCATATGCATGAGGTACCTTTTCACAAACGTCGCTTAGCCATTACGGCCTCATCGTCACTTAGCCTTTTGGGCCTCAAAACGTCACTGGGTTTATGCATATGGGATGCATGAGACACTATAACATGCATCGCGCACAAATTACACAATCACGGTCAACTATGTGACCCATCACTTACCAATTTGCCAGATAAAGGCATAGCACCTGTCAATTCACAACTCACACACAATAACATCACTTAGCCTTTTAGGCCTTAACATCACTTAGCCTTTTGGGCCTCAAAACGTCACTGGGTTTTCATCGTCACTTATTCACAAACATCATAAACTCAAACAATAGCCACCGAGGGCAAAAACGTCATTTACACGTCATTATAAATAAATATTAGCCACTAAGGGCAAAACAGTCATTTACACATCATTATAGATAATATTAGCCACTAAGGGCAAAACAGTCATTTACACATCATTATAAATAATATTAGCCGCTAAGGGCAAACAGTCATTTACACATCATTATTATAAATAATATTAGCCACTAAGGGCAAAACAGTCATAAATCACCCATTTTGACACTAAAACGTTAAAACCGTTAGTTATACTCAAAGGGGATTTTTCAAGACACCAAAACATCTTCTCAATGTCACAGTAGTGACCACCGGGAACAGCCACTTAGGCGCCCAGCAACCTTCAGAAATTTAAGTTTTTATTTTTTAAAAATGGGACACATAGGTAGACGACTGAAAAAGATTTCCAACACTTTTTGAAACGTTTAAAACGGATGTCCGAGTCAAAAGATATAGCGAAAACAGTTTTCAAAAACATTTTGGGACATCCTGAAAAATTGGCGCCCTGGGCGCCCAGCGCCCAGGCACCTGGCGCCCAGCGCCCAGCCAAACGCAACACGCACACACGCAACACACGGGCGCCCTGCGCCTTGGCGCAACACGGAGACACGCGCACACGGGCGCTCAGCGCCCAGCGCTACACACGCACACACGCACACGGGCGCTCAGCGCCCAGCGCTGGCACCCAGCGCCCACCCACGCACGCACACTACAACACACACTGGCGCCCTTGGCGCCCAGCACAGGGCGCCTGGCGCCCAGAACAGTTCCAGCACCAGAAATTCAACACAATCTCATCACAAACATCTTTTTCTTCAAATTGTTATTTGATCAATTACAACACACATTACAACCATTCATAATCAAGTGTAAAATTATCAAAACCACCAATCAAGCATCGAAATTCAACACATCCCAAGCACAACATCGAATCACACATATATCAACAACAAGACATGAATTTCGCAAACACCATCATGATCACAGTCAAATCTAGGCCATCATTACTTTGGATCTATCATAGGAATTATTATAGAAATCGATAGAACTCCCCTTACCTCGAATTTGAAGAATAGGATCTCTAGAGACGATCATGAACGGAACCACGGCAACCGGATCACGCCTTCTCTTTTCTCCTTGGAGCTTGCGACTTGCTCTTCTCCTCTTCTCCTCTCTACGGCGCACTTCCTCTCTTTCTCTCTATTCTCAAGTTTCGCTAATGCTAGCAACAAACCCTAACCCCTAGGCGCCTTTGTCCAATTCGCATATGACAAGAGCCATGGGCTTGGGCTTCTTGTAACACCCCTTTCTACCCGTCACTTTGTTTATAAAAATCAGAGTTTAAAAATTTCGTTCATAGGGAATGTTACACATACTTCAATAAAACGTCGCTTATCAATTTTAAAACAGTTCAACTCAGTAATCAAGCATTCACGTAGCACGTCACAAATAAAGAATCTCAAGCCTCAATTTAACGTCGCTCATAAAACTCAACATAACAAAACCAACTACGCAGCGGAAAATAATAAAACATAACAGAAGAGTCCACATGGACATAACAACCAAAAAAAAGGATCATTAATAAATGTCGAGTTCGTTTCCCCCCCCTGAGTGCTACGTATCAGAGCATGACGACTCGACTCAAGAAGTGAAGCTAAGGCATTCACTGGGAATCACCTGCACGTTACCAACACGGGGGTAACATTCAAACAGGAAAGGGTGAGCATCATTTCAATCCATATAATAGAAAATATGATAAATACTAATCATAGGCTACGCACTAGAACAATCAGCATCCAAAACACTAAATATCCACATCACAGTCATCATTCACATCACTTCCAATAACTCATCTCGTGTCATGTAGGCTTATGAAATGCAACCCACTCGCGGGCATATGCATGAGGTACCTTTTCACAAACGTCACTTAGCCCTTAAGGCCTCATCATCACTTAGCCACTCAGGCCTCAAAACGTCACTGGGTTTATGCATATGGGCATGAGACACTATGACATGTACCACTCACAATACACAAACACACAATTACTCACATCATAGTCAACTATGTGACCTGTCACTTACCGGTTTGCTCGCAAGGAGCACAGCACCTGTCAAATTCACAATCAGCACACAATGTCACTTGGCCATTTAGACCTTAACATCACTTAGCCTTTCGGGCCTCAAACGTCACTTAGCCTTGTGGGCCTCATTACATACACAACGTCGCTATTTATAGACATCATCAATTCAAACAATAGCCACTAGGGGCAAAAACGTCATTTGACTAGCCACCAAGGGCATCCTCGTCAAAATCATCATTTTTGACACTACCACGTTAAAACTGTTGTTTATACACCAAAAGGGATTTTTAAAAAGCTCCATATCATTTTTCAATGTTACTGGGACGATCACCGGGGACGGCCACTTGGGCGCCCACAAACAATCAGAAAATAACAATTTTTCATTTTAAAAATTGGACCCACAGATAGACAACGTAAAAAGCTTCACGACACTTTTCGAATCATTCAAAACGGACATCTGAGTCAAAAGTTATGTTAAAAATAAGTTTGGGAAAAATCAAGCAACATACTGAAATTGGCGCCTTAGGCGCCAAGGCAACCAGGCAACACGCGCACAGGCGCCCAGCGCCCAGGCGCGCAACACACGCACACACGCACACGCCACAGGCGCTCAGCGCCCAGGCGCGCAACACACGCACGCACCCACGCACACGGGCGCTCAGCGCCCAGCGCTGGCACCCAGCGCCTCAGCGCAACACGCAGGCAACACACACAAGGCGCCTTAGGCGCCCTTGCAGCAACCAAAAATCACCAATTTTCCAGCAACTTTCCAAAACACCTAAAACTGATTTTTAGCAATTTAACTCATCAAAATCTTATATTTTTCAACACTCAAAATAACCCTTAATTTAATCAATTAACAAAAATTCCTTTGAGCACTATCATCACCATCATCTTGGCGCCCTAGGCGCCCATGCACACACTCACCCAAATTGCGAAACCTCAAGCATTCCAACATACCAAATCATAATTCCATGAACACACAAATGCCAAAATCATCAAAACCCACACATAATTCGCATTATCTCAAGGTTCGAATACTAAGTCAATTCGCATATGGCATACATATATATATATATATATATGAAGATCATCATCATGGGCAAACCAAGAACATCAAGAACATCAAAGAACATCAAGAAACACATGGTTCTAATATAAACCCTAGATCTAGGACCTATCATGAGATCTATTAGATGGAAGGATAGAGCTCCCCTAACCTTTTCAAGAAGAAGAATTCGATGCCCTAGGATGCAATCACCAACAAAACCTCAGCTACGATGGAGATCTCTTCTCTCCTTGCTCTTCGAACTTCCTCTTCTCCTTCTCCTCTTGGCCGCCTCTTCCTCTCTCTTTCTCACGCTCCTCTCTTTCTTTTCTCTCTTGTCTCCAAAATTTCGTAATTGGCCACAAAACCCTAGCCCCCAACAACCTAACCACTTCGCATACTTGTGGATCATGGGCTTGGGCTTTTCACTTAAGCCCAAGTCATGCATGTGGCGCCTCCACTCCCTCCTAATACCACCAGAATTAATTAAAACACTTCTAACAAATAATTAAAACTCAATTAAAAAAAGAAATACCTAAATACTTAATTAAATGAATTAATTAAATATTTGGGGTGTTACAACTCTCCCCCACTTAGAATATTTCGTCCTCGAAATTTACCTGATCAAACAACTCTGGGTAGGATTCTCGCATCTTGCTCTCTAGCTCCCAAGTCATACTCTCGCCGGCAGCTCCTAGCCAGACCACTTTCACTAATGCAATCTCTTTGCCTCTAAGCACTTTCACTTCACGATCCTCAATCCGTACGGGCATCGTCTCCACAGTGAGATTGTCCCGCACCTCCACATCATCCATATGGATCACATGAGATGGATCCGAAACATACTTCCGAAGTTGCGACACGTGAAACACGTCGTGCAAGTTCGAAAGATTTGGCGGTAACGCCACTCTATAAGCCACATTTCCGATTCTTTCAGAAATCTGATAAGGACCTACAAATCGAGGAGTGAGCTTCTTCGATTTCAACGCTCGACCAACACCGGTAATAGGAGAAACCCTCAAGAACACATGCTCACCCTCCTGAAATTCTAAATCCTTCCTCCGCTTGTCATGATAACTCTTCTGACGACTCTGCGAAGCCTTCATCTTTTCACGGATCATCTTGATCTTCTCTGTAGTCTCCCGGACAATCTCCGGTCCCAACACTACACTCTCTCCCGACTCATACCAACACAATGGCGTTCTACACCTTCGACCATATAATGCTTCAAACGGTGCCATCCCGATACTGGAATGGTGACTGTTGTTATAGGTAAACTCAATCAATGCAAGGTAGGAATCCCATGAACCCCGCTGTTCCAATACACACGCCCTCAACAAATCCTCTAACGACTAAATTGTCCTTTCCGACTGACCATCCGTCTGAGGATGATACGCCGAACTCATTTTCAACTTTGAACCCAATTCCTTTTTGCAAACTCTTCCAAAACTCAGAAGTCAACCTCGGATCCCTATCTGACACAATACTCTTCGGAACACCGTGCAGCTTCACAATTTCTTTGACATAGACCTCTGCCAACCTCGACACCGGATAAGTGATATTAATAGGAATAAAATGAGCAGACTTCGTCAACCTATCAACGACCACCCAAATAGCGTCATGGCCCTTAGCTGTATTCGGCAATCCCGTCACAAAATCCATCGCTATGCTATCCCATTTCCACTCTGGAACTTCCAACGGTTGCATTAACCCTGCAGGCTTCTGATGCTCAACCTTAGATTTCTGACAGGTCAAACAAGCATACACAAACTGTGCCACATCTCTCTTCATACCATACCACCAAAACATCTTTTTTAGATCTTGATACATCTTCGTCGCTCCAGGATGGATACTCAACTTGCTACGGTGACCCTCCTCTAAAATTGCCTTTCTCATCTCTTCATCGTCCGGAACACAGATCCTACCCCGGAACCTCAACACACCACTGGAATCTAATTTGAAATCTTCCTCTTCAGATTGACCAACCCCATTAATTAAATCTACTAACTTGACATCTGACTTCTGAGCCTCCCTGATGCTGCCCAGGAAATCGTTATCGATCTTTAACATTCCCAGCTTGACACTGCGAGGTGTCATTTTACAAACCAAACTCAAATCTCTGAATTCCTCAATTAACTCTAATTCTTTCACCATCATTGCCGACATATGCAAAGACTTTCTGCTTAAAGCATCAGCCACGACATTAGCTTTGCCGGGATGATAATTCAAACCAAAGTCATAATCCTTCAAGAGCTCCAACCACCGACGCTGTCTCATATTCAACTCTTTCTGGTCGAACAGATACTTTAGACTCTTATGATCACTGAACACTTCGAACCTCGAACCATAAAGGTAGTGCCTCCAAATCTTAAGCACAAATACCACAGCAGCTAACTCCAAATCATGCGTAGGGTAATTTTTCTCATGAACTCGCAACTGCCTCGACGCATACGCAACGACCTTCCCATCTTGCATCAGCACACCACCAAGACCCATTTTTGAAGCGTCACAATATACAACGAACGGTTCTTCCGGATTAGGTAACGTCAAAACAGGCGACGTCGTCAATCTCTTTTTCAGTTCCATAAAACTTTCCTCACACCGAGCATCCCAAACAAAAACTTTACCCTTGCAAGTCAACTGAGTCAACGGAAGGGCCAACTTGGAAAAACCCTCGATGAACCTCCTGTAGTACCCAGCCAAACCCAAAAAGCTTCTAATCTCTGTTGCGGACTTCGGAGACTCCCACTCCAACACTGCTTCTACTTTTGCCGGATCAACCGCAATACCATTACCAGAAATCACGTGCCCAAGGAAACTCACTTCTTTCAGCCAGAATTCACATTTTGATAACTTAGCATACAGCTTCTTCTCTTTCAGAACTTCCAACACTGTCTTCAGATGCTCAGCATGTTCTTCCTCTGACTTAGAATAAACTAGAATGTCATCTATGAAGATCACCACAAACCGATCTAGGTAATTATGGAAAATACGGTTCATATATTCCATAAATACACCAGGAGCATTGGTCACACCGAACGGCATCACTGAATAATCATAATGCCCATACCTCGTCCGGAACGCTGTCTTCTGAACATCTTCATCCTTTACTTTAATCTGATGATATCCGGACCTCAAATCAATTTTGCTGAAAACACGGGCACCCACTAACTGATCCATCAGATCGTCGATCCTCGGAAGCGGATACTTATTCTTGATAGTTACCTTATTCAACTGACGATAGTCCACACATAACCTCATGCTCCCATCTTTCTTCTTCACTAACAATACCGGAGCTCCCCACGGTGATACACTCGGTCTCACAAACTTTTTCTCAAGCAATTCTTCAAGTTGCGTCTTCAACTCAGACAATTCCGACGCCGACATTCTGTACGGTGCCGTAGACACCGGCCTCGTACCAGGTACAAGATCAATCGAAAACTCAACTTCTCTTTCCGGTGGCACACCCGGAATGTCATCAGGAAAAACTTCGGGAAACTCGCGTACCACTTCCAGTTCTTCAATAACAGCCTGACTCTCAGCAGACAACGAAGCCATCAACGCAAACAACTGAACTCCTTCTTTCTTCAACTTCTTCAACTGACCAGCAGATATCAAAATAGAACTTTCTTCACCGAAACTAACCGACTTGCTACGACAGTTGATATGAACGTGATTATTCTCTAACCAGTCCATGCCTAAGATTACATCCAGACCCCTCAACGGCAAGCAGACAAAATTCACAATAAAGTCCCTGCCGAAGATCGACACGGGACACTGAGAACACACCTGGGACGTAATCACCGACCCCTTCGCAGGAGTATCGACAACCATATCCCCACACATAGTAGATAAAACAAGACCCAATCTTTTACAGCAATCAACAGATATAAGACAATGAGTAGCACCAGTATCAATAAGAGATTTCAGAGAAGTACCATTAATAAAACACGTACCTCTAATCAGACCATCATCATCATCAGGCTCCTCTCCTGCCAATGCAAATACCTTCCCAGTAGACCTTTCCTTTTTCGGCTTTGTACACTTTGTACTGATATGCCCAGACTCACCACAGTTGAAACACACCACATCCTTGACCTTACACTCGGCTGCCATATGACCCTTTTTACCACAACGGTAGCAATTCCTTTCATCAGACCTGCATGTAGTACTCTTGTGGCCAGGCTTGCCACACTTATAACAGACAATGCTAGCAGGGGCATCTCCCCCACTAGAACCCTTACCTCCAGCAGCCTTCTGATAACTCTTACCCGCAGGAACCTCATACGGCTTGCTTCGACCCTGAAACTTACCCTTTCTCTCAGAAGTAGCTTTGTAATGAGCAGTACTGTCCTCCTCGAAGATTCTGCAACTGTCAACCAGATCTGCGAACACACGAATCTTCTGATAACCAATGGCCTTTTTAATATCAGGCCTTAACCCATTCTCAAATTTGATGCATTTCGAAAATTCAGCTATAGCCTCACTGTAGTGTGGATAAAATTTTGCTAGTTCCACAAATTTTGCCGCATAGGCAGTCACAGACATACCACCCTGCTTCAGCTCTAAAAACTCTATCTCTTTCTTCCCTCGGACGTCTTCAGGAAAATATTTTCTCAGAAATTCCCTGCTGAATACCTCCCAAGTAATCTCTTCCTGCACAGCCTCTAACCTCTGCCTGGTAGCCAACCACCAGTCGTCGGCCTCCTCGGCTAACATGTGGGTACCAAAACGGACCTTCTGCTCAACAGTACAGTCCATCACCCTAAAAATCCTCTCGATCTCCTTCAACCAAGCCATAGCACCATCTGGATCATATTTGCCCTTAAAGGTGGGCGGATTCTCTCTCTGGAAGGTTGTCAGACTCCGAAAACCAGCATTATCTCCAGCATTCTGCTGACCCTGCACAGCCTGAGCCATAGCTTGCAATGCAGCAGCAAGAGCAGCGTCGTTCCTCCCAGCCATTATGAACTATCACTGCAGCACAAACCAAAGATTCAGAACTAATCTATTGTCATAAGACACTATGACCGGACAACATTGGCCGGACAGACCGAACTGCTCTGATACCACTAATGTAACACCCCTTTCTACCCGTCACTTTGTTTATAAAAATCAGAGTTTAAAAATTTCGTTCATGGGGAATGTTACACATACTTCAATAAAACGTCGCTTATCAATTTTAAAACAGTTCAACTCAGTAATCAAGCGTTCACGTAGCACGTCACAAATAAAGAATCTCAAGCCTCAATTTAACGTCGCTCATAAAACTCAACATAACAAAACCAACTACGCAGCGGAAAATAATAAAACATAACAGAAGAGTCCACATGGACATAACAACCAAAAAAAAGGATCATTAATAAATGTCGAGTTCGTTTCCCCCCCCCCCCTGAGTGCTACGTATCAGAGCATGACGACTCGACTCAAGAAGTGAAGCTAAGGCATTCACTGGGAATCACCTGCACGTTACCAACACGGGGGTAACATTCAAACAGGAAAGGGTGAGCATCATTTCAATCCATATAATAGAAAATATGATAAATACTAATCATAGGCTACGCACTAGAACAATCAGCATCCAAAACACTAAATATCCACATCACAGTCATCATTCACATCACTTCCAATAACTCATCTCGTGTCATGTAGGCTTATGAAATGCAACCCACTCGCGGGCATATGCATGAGGTACCTTTTCACAAACGTCACTTAGCCCTTAAGGCCTCATCATCACTTAGCCACTCAGGCCTCAAAACGTCACTGGGTTTATGCATATGGGCATGAGACACTATGACATGCACCACTCACAATACACAAACACACAATTACTCACATCATAGTCAACTATGTGACCCGTCACTTACCGGTTTGCTCGCAAGGAGCACAGCACCTGTCAAATTCACAATCAGCACACAACGTCACTTGGCCATTTAGACCTTAACATCACTTAGCCTTTCCGGCCTCAAACGTCACTTAGCCTTGTGGGCCTCATTACATACACAACGTCGCTATTTATAAACATCATCAATTCAAACAATAGCCACTAGGGGCAAAAACGTCATTTGACTAGCCACCAAGGGCATCCTCATCAAAATCATCATTTTTGACACTACCACGTTAAAACTGTTGTTTATACACCAAAAGGGATTTTTAAAGAGCTCCATATCATTTTTCAATGTTACTGGGACGATCACCGGGGACGGCCACTTGGGCGCCCACAAACAATCAGAAAATAACAATTTTTCATTTTAAAAATTGGACCCACAGATAGACAACGTAAAAAGCTTCACGACACTTTTCGAATCGTTCAAAACGGACATCTGAGTCAAAAGTTATGTTAAAAATAAGTTTGGGAAAAATCAAGCAACATACTGAAATTGGCGCCTTAGGCGCCCAGGCAACCAGGCAACACGCGCACAGGCGCCCAGCGCCCAGGCGCGCAACACACGCACACACGCACACGCCACAGGCGCTCAGCGCCCAGGCGCGCAACACACGCACGCACGCACGCACACGGGCGCTCAGCGCCCAGCGCTGGCACCCAGCGCCTCAGCGCAACACGCAGGCAACACACACAAGGCGCCTTAGGCGCCCTTGCAGCAATCAAAAATCACCAATTTTCCAGCAACTTTCCAAAACACCTAAAACTGATTTTTAGCAATTTAACTCATCAAAATCTTATATTTTTCAACACTCAAAATAACCCTTAATTTAATCAATTAACAAAAATTCCTTTGAGCACTATCATCACCATCATCTTGGCGCCCTAGGCGCCCATGCACACACTCACCCAAATTGCGAAACCTCAAGCATTCCAACATACCAAATCATAATTCCATGATCACACAAATGCCAAAATCATCAAAACCCACACATAATTCGCATTATCTCAAGGTTCGAATACTAAGTCAATTCGCATATGGCATACATATATATATATATGAAGATCATCATCATGGGCAAACCAAGAACATCAAGAACATCAAAGAACATCAAGAAACACATGGTTCTAATATAAACCCTAGATCTAGGACCTATCATGAGATCTATTAGATGGAAGGATAGAGCTCCCCTAACCTTTTCAAGAAGAAGAATTCGATGCCCTAGGATGCAATCACCAACAAAACCTCAGCTACGATGGAGATCTCTTCTCTCCTTGCTCTTCGAATTTCCTCTTCTCCTTCTCCTCTTGGCCGCCTCTTCCTCTCTCTTTCTCACGCTCCTCTCTTTCTTTTCTCTCTTGTCTCCAAAATTTCGTAATTGGCCACAAAACCCTAGCCCCCAACAACCTAACCACTTCGCATACTTGTGGATCATGGGCTTGGGCTTTTCACTTAAGCCCAAGTCATGCAAGTGGCGCCTCCACTCCCTCCTAATACCACCAGAATTAATTAAAACACTTCTAACAAATAATTAAAACTCAATTAAATAAAAGAAATACCTAAATACTTAATTAAATGAATTAATTAAATATTTAGGGTGTTACACTTCTCACTTAAGCCCAAGTCCATCTAATTTGGCACCTCCATCTTCTATTACCACCTACACATAATAATATAATTACTAATAATTAACTTATATCCACTTAATTAATTTAAATTCCTAAATACTTAATTAAATAAATTAATTAAATATTTAGGGTGTTACAACTCTCCCCCACTTAGAATATTTCGTCCTCGAAATTTACCTGATCAAATAACTCTGGGTAGGACTCTCGCATCTTGCTCTCCAGCTCCCAAGTCATACTCTCGCCGGCAGCTCCTAGCCAAACCACTTTCACTAATGCAATCTCTTTGCCTCTAAGGACTTTCACTTCACGATCTTCAATCCGCACGGGCATCGTCTCCACAGTGAGATTATCCCGCACCTCTACATCGTCGATATGGATCACATGAGATGGATCCGAAACATACATCCGAAGTTGCGACACATGAAACACGTCGTGCGAATTCGAAAGATTTGGCGGTAAAGCCACTCTATACGCCACATTTCCGATTCTTTCAGAAATCTGATAAGGACCAACAAATCGAGGAGTGAGCTTCTTCGATTTCAACGCTCGACCAACACCGGTAATAGGAGAAACCCTCAAGAACACATGCTCACCCTCCTGAAACTCTAATTCCTTCCTCCGCTTGTCATGATAACTCTTATGACGACTCTGCGAAGCCTTCATCTTTTCACGGATCATCTTGATTTTCTCTGTAGTCTCCCGGACAATCTCCGGTCCCAACACTACACTCTCTCCCGACTCATACCAACACAATGGCGTTCTACACTTTCGACCATACAATGCTTCAAACGGTGCCATCCCAATACTGGAATGGTAACTGTTGTTATAGGTAAACTCAATCAGTGCAAGGTAGGAATCCCATGAACCCCGTTGTTCCAATACACAAGCCCTCAACAAATCTTCTAACGACTGAATTGTTCTCTCTGACTGACCATCTGTCTGAGGATGATATGCTGAACTCATTTTCAGCTTTGAACCCAATTCCTTCTGCAAACTCGTCCAAAACTCAGAAGTGAACCTCGGATCCCTATCTGACACAATACTCTTCGGAACACCGTGCAGCTTCACAATTTCTTTGACATAGACCTCTGCCAACCTCGACACCGGATAAGTGATATTAATAGGAATAAAGTGGGCAGACTTCGTTAACCTATCAACGACCACCCAAATAGCGTCATGACCCCTAACTGTATTCGGCAATCCCGTCACAAAATCCATCGCAATGCTACCCCACTTCCACTCTGGAACTTCCAACGGTTGCATTAACCCTACTGGCTTCTGGTGTTCAACCTTCGACTTTTGACAGGTCAAACTGGCATACACAAACTGTGCCACATCCCTCTTCATACCATACCACCAAAACATCTTTTTCAGATCTTGATACATTTTCGTCGCTCCAGGATGGATACTCAACTTGCTACGGTGCCCCTCCTCTAAAATTGCCTTTTTCATCTCCTCATCATCCGGAACACAGATCCTACCCCGGAACCTCAACACACCACTGGAATATAATTTGAAATCTTCATCTTCAGATTGTCCAACTCCATTAATTAAATCTACTAACTTGACATCTGACTTCTGAGCTTCTCTGATGCTGCCCAGGAAATCATTATCGATCTTTAGCATTCCCAGCTTGACACTGCGAGGTGTCATTTTACAAACCAAACTCAAATCTCTGAATTCCTCAATCAACTCTAATTCTTTCACCATCATTGCCGACATATGCAAAGACTTTCTGCTTAAAGCATCAGCCACGACATTAGCTTTGCCGGGATGATAATTCAAACCAAAGTCATAATCCTTCAAAAGCTCCAACCACCGACGCTGTCTCATATTCAACTCTTTCTGATCGAACAGATACTTTAGACTCTTATGATCACTGATCACTTCGAACCTCGAACCATAAAGGTAGTGCCTCCAAATCTTAAGCACAAATACCACAGCAGCCAATTCCAAATCATGCGTAGGGTAATTTTTCTCATGAACCCGCAACTGCCTCGACGCATACGCAACGACTTTCCCATCTTGCATCAGCACACCACCCAGACCCATCTTCGAAGCGTCACAATATACAACAAATGGCTCCTCCGGATTAGGCAACGTCAAAACAGGCGACGTTGTCAATCTCTTTTTCAGTTCCATAAAGCTTTCCTCACAGCGAGCATCCCAAACAAAAACTTTACCCTTACAAGTCAACTGAGTCAACGGAAGGGCCAACTTGGAAAAACCCTCGATGAACCTCCTGTAGTACCCAGCCAAACCCAAAAAGCTTCTAATCTCTGTTGCGGACTTCGGAGCCTCCCACTCTAATACTGCTTCCACTTTTGCCGGATCAACTGCAATACCATTACCAGAAATCACGTGCCCAAGAAAACTCACCTCTTTCAGCCAGAACTCACACTTTGATAATTTAGCATACAACTTTTTCTCTCTAAGAACTTCCAATACTGTCTTCAGGTGCTCAGCATGCTCTTCCTCCGACTTAGAATAAACTAGAATGTCATCTATGAAGATCACCACAAACCGATCTAGGTAATTATGGAAAATACGATTCATATACTCCATAAATACACCAGGTGCATTGGTCACACCGAACAGCATCACTGAATATTCATAATGCCCATACCTTGTCCTGAACGCTGTCTTCTGAACATCTTCATCCTTTACTTTAATCTGATGATATCCGGACCTCAAATCAATTTTGCTGAAAACACGGGCACCCACTAACTGATCCATCAAATCGTCGATCCTCGGAAGCGGATACTTATTCTTGATAGTTACCTTATTCAACTGACGATAATCGACACATAACCTCATACTCCCATCCTTTTTCTTTACCAACAATATCGGAGCTCCCCACGGTGATACACTCGGTCTTACAAACTTTTTCTCAAGTAGTTCTTCAAGTTGCAACTTCAACTCAGACAATTCCGACGCCGACATCCTGTACGGTGCCATAGACACAGGCCTCGTACCAGGTACAAGATCAATCGAAAACTCAACTTCTCTTTCCGGTGGCACACCCGGATATTCATCAGGAAAAACCTCAGGGAACTCACATACCACTTGCAGTTCTTCAATAACAGCCTGACTCTCGGCAGACAACGATGCCATCAACGCAAATAGCTGAACTCCTTCTTTCTTCAACTTCTTCAACTGACCAGTAGATACCAAAACAGAATCTTCTTCCTCGAAACTGACCGACTTGCTGCGACAGTTGATATGAACGTGGTTATTCTCTAACCAGTCCATGCCCAAGATTACATCCAGACCTCTCAATGGCAAGCAAACAAAATTCACAACAAAGTCCCTGCCGAAGATCGACACGGGACACTGAGAACACACCTGGGAAGTAATCACCGACCCCTTCGCAGGAGTATCGACAACCATATCCCCACACATAGCAGATAAAACATGACCCAATCTTTTACAACAATCAACAGATATAAAGCAATGGGTAGCACCAGTATCAATAAGAGATTTTAAAGAAGTACCATTAATAACACACGTACCTCTAATCAGACCATCCTTCTCATCATGCTCCTCTCCTGCCAATGCGAACACCTTCCCACTAGACCTTTCCTTCTTCGGTTTGGTACACTTTGTACTGATATGCCCAGACTCACCACAGTTGAAACACACCACATCCTTGACCTTACACTCGACCGCCATATGACCCTTTTTACCACAACGGTAGCAAACCCTCTCATCAGACCTGTATGTAGTACTCTTGTGGCCAGGCTTGCCACACTTATAACAGACAATGCTAGCAGGAGCATCTGCCCCACTAGAATTCTTACCTCCAGCAGCCTTCTGATAACTCTTACCCGCAGGAACCTCGTACGGCTTGCTTCGACTCTGAAACTTACCCTTTTTCTCAGACGTAGCCTTATAATGAGCAGTACTGTCCT
Source organism: Astragalus membranaceus (assembly GCA_039519185.1). Classification (NCBI taxonomy): domain Eukaryota; kingdom Viridiplantae; phylum Streptophyta; class Magnoliopsida; order Fabales; family Fabaceae; genus Astragalus; species Astragalus membranaceus. The sequence continues at coordinate 131,258,282 of CM076846.1, forward strand.
CCTCAAAGATTCTACAACTGTCAACCAGATCAGCGAACACACGAATCTTCTGATAACCAATGGCCTTTTTGATATCAGGCCTCAACCCATTCTCGAACTTGATGCATTTAGAAAATTCAGCTGTAGCCTCACTGTAGTGTGGATAAAATTTTGCCAGTTCCACAAATTTCGCCGCATACGCAGTCACAGACATACCACTCTGTTTCAGTTCCAGGAACTCTATCTCTTTCTTCCCTCGGACGTCTTCAGGAAAATATTTTCTCAGAAATTCTCTGCTGAATACCTCCCAAGTAATCTCTTCCTGCACAGCCTCCAACCTCTGCCTAGTAGCCAACCACCAGTCGTCGGCCTCCTCGGCTAACATGTGGGTACCAAAACGGACCTTCTGCTCAACAGTGCAGTCCATCACCCTGAAAATTCGCTCGATCTCTTTCAACCAAGCCATAGCACCATCTGGATCATATTTGCCCTTAAAGGTGGGCGGATTCTCTCTCTGGAAAGTAGTCAGACTCCGAAAACCAGCGTTATCTCCAGCATTCTGCTGACCCTGCACAGCCTGAGCCATAGCCTGTAATGCAGCAGCAAGAGCAGCGCCGTTTCTCCCAGCCATTTCAAACTATCACTGCAGCACAAACCAAAAATTCAGAACTAATCTATTGTCATAAGACACTATGACAGGACGACATTGGCCGGACAGACCGAACTGCTCTGAAACCACTAATATAACATGTAACACCCTAAATATTTAATTAATTTATTAAGTAAGTATTTAGGAATGTAAATTAATTAATTGAATATAATTTAATTATTAGAAATTATATTAATATGTGTAGGTGGTATCAGAAGGTGGAGGTGCCAAATTAAATGGACTTGGGCTTATGTGAGAAGCCCAAGCCCATGACTCAAGTCATAAGCGAAGTGGCCAAGCACATAGGGGGTTAGGGTTGTTGCTAGTTGTTGCGAAATTGAAAGAGAGAGAGCAAGAGAGAAAGAGAGGAGCGTGAGAAAGAGAGAGCAAGGGCGGCCAAGAGAGAAGAGAATTCGAAGATCAAGGAGGAAGGAGACCTCCATTGTTGCTGAGGCTCTGTTGGTGACTGCATCCTAAGGCTCGAATTCTTCTTCTTGAAAGGTTAGGGGAGCTCTATCCTTCCATCTAATAGATCTCATGATAGGTCCTAGATCTAGGGTTTATACTAGATCCATGTTGTTTCTTGATGTTCTTTGATGTTTCTTGATGTTCTTGGTTTGCTCGTGATGATGATTTCATATATATATATATATATACATGTGTATGCCTATATGCGAATTGATTTTTTGGATTTGAACATTGAGGTGAATGCGACCTATGCGTTTGTTTGATGATTTTTGGCATTTGTGTATTCATGAAATTACGATTTGGTATGTTGGAATGCTTGAGGTTTCGCAAATTGGGTGGGTGTGTGCATAGGCGCCTAGGGCGCCAAGGTGATGGTGATGATAGTGCCCAAAGGAATTTTGATAAATTGATTAAATTAAGTGCCATTTTGAGTGCTGAAAAATATAAAATTTTGGTGTGTTAAATTGCTAAAAATCAATTTTTGGTGTTTTGAAAGTTGCTGGAAAAATAGTGGTTTTTGGTTGCTGCAAGGGCGCCTAAGGCGCCTTGTGTGTGTTGCTGGGTGTTGCGCTGGGGCGCCAGCGCTGGGCGCTGAGCGCCCGTGTGTTGTGTCTGGCGCGCTGCGTGTTGCGCTAAGGCGCTGGGTGCCAGCGCTGGGCGCTGGGCGCCCGTGTGTGTTGCGTTGCGTGTTGCGCTGAGGCGCTGGGTGCCAGCGCTGGGCGCTGAGCGCCCGTGTGTGTGTTGCGCCTTGCTGGGCGCCAGGTGCCTGGGTGCTGGGCGCCCATGGCGCCAGTTTTCAGGATGTCCCGAAATATTTTCGAAAACTGTTTTCGCTGTATCTTTTGACTCAGACGTCCGTTTTGAACGATTCAAAAAGCGTTGTGAAGCATTTTCAGTTGTCCATCTGCGTGTCCCATTTTTAAAAATAAAAACTTATTATTTCTGAAGGTTGCTGGGGCGCCCCCGGGTGGCTGTTCCCGGTGATCGTTGCTGTGAAAATAAAAAGACGTTTTGAGTATCTTTAAAAATTCCCTTTTTGCGTACGACCAGTGGTTTTAACGAAGTAATGCTAAAAATGATGATTTTGACGATGATGCCCCTAGTGGCTAGTTAAATGACTGTTTTGCCCTTAGTGGCTAATATTCTTTCTAATGACGAGTAAATGACGGTTTTGCCCTTAGTGGCCAATATTATTGATAATGAGGTGTAAATGACGATGATGCCCCTAGTGGCTAGTTAAATGACTGTTTTGCCCTAAGTGGCTAATATTCTTTCTAATGACGAGTAAATGACGGTTTTGCCCTTAGTGGCCAATATTATTGATAATGAGGTGTAAATGACGATGATGCCCCTAGTGGCTAGTTAAATGACTGTTTTGCCCTTAGTGGCTATTATTATTTATAGTGATGTGTAAATGACGATGATGCCCTTGGTGGCTAGTAAATGACGTTTTTGCCCTCAGTGGCTATTGTTTGAGCTGATGATATTTATTGTATAAGTGACGATGAAAACCTAGTGACGTTTGAGGCCCGAAAGGCTAAGTGATGTTAAGGTCTAAATGGCCAAGTGACGTTGTGTGTTGATTGTGGATTTGACAGGTGCTGTGCTCCTTGTGAGCAAACCGGTAAGTGACGAGTCACAAAGTTGACTATGATTTGGGTATTTGTGTAATTGTGTGTTGTGAGTGGTGCATGTCATAGTGTCTCATGCCCATATGCATAAACCCAGTGACGTTTTGAGGCCTGAGTGGCTAAGTGACGATGAGGCCTTTAGGGCTAAGCGACGTTTGTGAAAAGGTACCTCATGCATATGCCCGCGAGTGGGTTGCATTTCATTTGCCTACATAACATGAAATGAGTTATTGTAAGTGATGTGAATGATGATTGTGATGTGAATATTTAGTGTTTTGGATGCAGATTGCTCTAGTGCGTACCCTACGATTAGTACTTATCATATTTTCTATTATATGGATTGAAATGATGCTCACCCTTTCCTGTTTGAATGTTACCCCCGTGTTGGTAACGTGCAGGTGATTCCCAATGAAGGTCTTAGCTTCACTTCTTGGGTCGAGTCGTCATGCTCTAATACGTAGCACCTGGGGGGATGTATTTGATGTTTTGCTGATGTACTTAGATTTTTATACCGTTGATGGGTTGTTTTATTTTTCCGCTGCATTGTCGTTGGATTTTATGACGTAGTTTTCGATGTTTTGAGGTTCCCCTATTGTGGAGTGCTATGTATTGCACCTTTGACGACGTACTATTTTATTTGAGACTTGAGGTTTTATTTGACGTATGTGTGACACCCTCGGGGTGAAATCGAAAATGATTTTTTTGAACTCTAATTTTCTAAATTAAAATAAAAGGGTAGAAAGGGGGTGTTACATTAGTGGTATCAGAGCAGTTCGGTCTGTCCGGCCAATGTTGTCCTGTCATAGTGTCTTATGACAATAGATTAGTTCTGAATTTTTGGTTTGTGCTGCAGTGATAGTTCATAATGGCTGGGAGAAACGACGCTGCTCTTGCTGCTGCATTGCAAGCTATGGCTCAGGCTGTGCAGGGTCAGCAGAATGCTGGAGATAATGCTGGTTTTCGGAGTCTGACTACTTTCCAGAGAGAGAGTCCGCCCACCTTTAAGGGCAAATATGATCCAGATGGTGCTATGGCTTGGTTGAAGGAGATCGAGAGAATTTTCAGGGTGATGGACTGTACTGTTGAGCAGAAGGTCCGTTTTGGTACCCACATGTTAGCCGAGGAGGCCGACGACTGGTGGTTGGCTACTAGGCAGAGGTTAGAGGCTGTGCAGGAAGAGATTACTTGGGAGGTATTCAGCAGAGAATTTGAGAAAATATTTTCCTGAAGACGTCCGAGGGAAGAAAGAGATAGAGTTTTTGGAGCTGAAGCAGGGTGGTATGTCTGTGACTGCCTATGCGGCGAAATTTGTGGAGCTAGCAAAATTTTATCCACACTACAGTGAGGCTACAGCTGAATTTTCTAAATGCATCAAATTTGAGAATGGGTTGAGGCCTGATATTTAAAAGGCCATTGGTTATCAGAAGATTCGTGTGTTCGCAGATCTGGTTAACAGTTGCAGAATCTTTGAGGAAGACAGTACTGCTCATTACAAAGCTACTTTTGAGAAAAAGGGTAAGTTTCAGAGTCGAAGCAAGCCGTATGAGGTTCCTGCGGGTAAGAGTTATCAGAGGTCTGCTGGGGGTAAGAATTCTAGTGGGGGAGATGCCCCTGCTAGCATTGTCTGTTATAAGTGTGGCAAGCCTGGCCACAAGAGTACTACATGCAGGTCTGATGAGAGGGTTTGCTACCGTTGTGGTTAAAAGGGTCATATGGCAGCCGAGTGTAAGGTCAAGGATGTGGTGTGTTTCAACTGTGGTGAGTCTGGGCATATCAGTACAAAGTGTACAAAGCCGAAGAAGGAAAGGTCTACTGGGAAGGTATTTGCATTGGCAGGAGAGGAGCCTGATGATAATGATTGTCTGATTAGAGGTACGTGTTTTATTAATGGTACTTCTCTGAAATCTCTTATTGATACTGGTGCTACCCATTGTTTTATATCTGTTGACTGTTGTAAAAGATTGGGTCTTGTTTTATCTGCTATGTGTGGGGATATGGTTGTCGATACTCCTGCGAAGGGGTCGGTGATTACGTCCCAGGTGTGTTCTCAGTGTCCCGTGTCGATCTTCGGCAGGGACTTTATTGTGAATTTTGTCTGCTTGCCGTTGAGAGGTCTGGATGTAATCTTAGGCATGGACTGGTTAGAGAATAATCACGTTCATATCAACTGTCGTAGCAAGTCGGTTAGTTTCGGTGAAGAAAATTCTGTTTTGGTATCTGCCGGTCAGTTGAAGAAGTTGAAGAAAGAAGGAGTTCAGTTATTTGCGTTGATGGCTTCGTTGTCTACTGAGAGTCAGGCTGTTATTGAAGAACTGAAAGTGGTGCGCGAGTTTCCTGAAGTTTTTCCTGATGAAATTCCGAGTGTGCCACCGGAAAGAGAAGTTGAGTTTTCGATTGATCTTGTACCTAGTACGAGGCCTGTGTCTATGGCACCGTACAGAATGTCGGCGTCGGAATTGTCTGAGTTGAAGACGCAACTTGAAGAATTGCTTGAGAAAAAGTTTGTGAGACCGAGTGTATCACCGTGGGGAGCTCCGGTATTGTTAGTGAAGAAGAAAGATGAGAGCATGAGGTTATGTGTGGACTATCGTCAGTTGAATAAGGTAACTATCAAGAATAAGTATCCGCTTCCGAGGATCGACGATCTGATGGATCAGTTAGTGGGTGCCCGTGTTTTCAGCAAAATTGATTGGAGGTCCGGGTATCATCAGATTAAAGTAAAGGATGAGGATGTTCAAAAGACGGCGTTCAGGATGAGGTATGGGCATTATGAATATTCAGTGATGCCGTTCGGTGTGACCAATGCTCCTAGTGTATTTATGGAATATATGAACCGTATTTTCCATAATTACCAAGATCGGTTTGTGGTGATCTTCATAGATGACATTCTAGTTTATTCTAAGTCAGAGGAAGAATGTAACAGCCCGAAAATAGTAGATTAATTTTCTAGTTAATTAAATGAGGTTTAGGTGGTAGGAGATAATTAATTAATCGATTTAATTAATTATTTAGGGTTTTGAGAGTTAAATAAATAGAATTATTTAATTGGACCTAGGGTTAGATGGTGGTGGCGAGTTGAAGTGGATTAGGAGAAGCCCATGATTAGGTCATTAAGTGGAAGCCCATGTCCATTAAGCTAGGCGCCTATAAGATGCCAATCTTAGGGTTTGGTGATTCATTCCAACACTTTAAAAAAAATAGAGAGAGTGGGACGGCTTGGAGAGAGGAGAGGCGTGAAACCATAAGAGAGAGATGAAAGAAGAAGGGCGCAAAACCCTAGTGGAAAAGAAGATGTGTACGGCCAAACCCTAGAGGAGAGAGAGAGGAAGATTTCGCATGCACCAAGGAAGGAGAGGAGGATCTTAGTTGCTGAATTTTGATGGTAGCTTGCTCACCAGGAGATAGGTGTTCTTCAATTATGAGGTAAGGGGGCTCTCGTTCATAGTTAATAATTTATAAACCACGAAATCATGGGGATTAGGTGTTAGGAGTAGTTGTTTAAATTGGTTCATGAAATATTTGAGTGATTGGGTGATCGTTTGATATATATGTGGCTGAAGTGTGATGGTTGTTTGTGTTGTTGAATTCACTGTTTTGAGATGTTCTGACATAGGTTTAGTATTTCAGTGACTGAGAACGTTTTACTAATTGAAAAATTATGTGGTTTGTCATTTCGAAAACTTGATTGAATGCTTGTTAATTTGGCGTTGATTTGGTTGCATTTGGAGTTGTAAAACTTAAGTTATAGGTGAAACAAGTTAGGTTAAAATTCTGGAAACGATTTGGGTAGAGGTTCAGTATTTCGGTAACTGGGAACGTTGTGTTGACTGAAAAATTATGTGGTTTACTATTATGGAAAATAGACTTAATGCTTGTTAATATGGCACTGGTTTGGTTGCGTTTAGAGTTGTGTAGCTCGAGATATGAATTTCACAAGTTAGGGTAAGATTCTGGAAATAATCTGGATATAGGTTCAGTAAATCTGTGGTCGTGAGTGTTCTATTCGTCTAAAAATTATGGGGTTTGTTTTGTTGGAAAGTAGACTTAATTTCCTACTGAATAGGCACTGATTTCGCTAAATTTCATTAAGAAATGAGGGAGAAGATTTGATTTCAAAATGACTAATAATTCTGTCCGAATTTTGTGGGATTTGTTGCTCCGAATTTTGTGGGATTTGTTGCTCCGAATTTTGTGGGGTTTGTTGCTCCGAATTTTGTGAGATTTTATGCTGCTGTTTATATTGCTGCTGCTACTCTATGTGCTGTCTTGGTCCCTATGGGTGTTGTTTAGTCCTTTGGTGACAATGTAGTCGCGTAATTAATTGTGCTTGGTGTGATTGGTGTGCTATCCTTAGAGTTGAAATTATGGAGATGTATAATGGTGATGTATATATAATGGTGAGATAAATTATTGGTGAGTTTATTGGTGAGTGCCCTCAAGGCAATGGTCTATGACCTTTCTTTTGGTGTTGGTGAGTTAATAAAACTATTGGTGAGTTAAATAAATTATTGGTGCACATGTTATCGCATTGTTGTGGTGATTTTGGTGTGTATGGTGCATTGTTCATGGCGTCGCATAATCATGTGCATTTATTGGTGAGCAGAGGCTTCGGCCTAATTTTATTTGGTGAGCAGAGGCTTCGGCCTAATTTTATTTGGTGAGCAGAGGCTTCGGCCTAATTATATTTGGTGAGCAGAGGCTTCGGCCTAATTATATTTGGTGAGCAGAGGCTTCGGCCTAATGGATCCACATGCATATGCCCAGTGGAGTTTTGGGTTGCATCTCATACATTGCATACGCGTCCTGTGTTTGATTGCGTCTTCTTGAACTGTATTCTGGGTGTGACTGTATTTGGTGTGACGGTACTTGGTGTAACAGTATTCGGCGTAACTGGATTTGGTGTAACTGTATTATTGGTGTAGTAAATTGATGGTATCCCTGGTGTGCCTATTATACTGTGTTTCTTGTTTTATCTATTATTATCTATGTATTGAGACTCACCCTACTGCGTCGTGTTGCCTCGTATGTCGGCAACCTGCAGGTGACGGTGACTGAAGGTGGCTAGAGATTCTTCTTCTAGTATGGTCGAGTCGGCTCTGATACGTAGCACTCGGGAGGGTTGTCCTTGTGTCTTTCCTAATGTGTTATGTTTATGCCTTTCTAAGTTGTAAACCTTTTGAAGTATGATTGCCAAGTTAAACCTTTTTATTTCCGCTGCATGTTTTTGAAAAGAAGTTAGTTATAATTAAAGTACTCCGTTTGCGAAGTGGTTTTCCGGTTCGAAAAATGTGACACCCTTTTGGCGCGAAAAACTCTGATATTTTTTTTAATAAACCGTTGGGTAGAAAAAGGGGTGTTACATTAGTGGTATCAGAGCCATGGTTGGTCCGTCCGGCCAAGTCATCGAGTCGTTGTGTCGGTTAGCGACCAACTGTTGTCTTTAGTGCTAACCAATGTTTGCGTTGCAGGTACATCAAAAGTTGCCAATGGTAAGTGATCTAGTGGGGGAGACATCCCTACTAGTGTTATGTGTTTTGTGTATCCCTATGTGCTGTTGTCTGGTTTGTTTTTGACCTTCCCTGCTGTGTGAACTGTGTGTGATTGTTAGTGGGAGAGTGTTAGTTTCAGCGGGTAAATTTCGAGGGCGAAATTCTTTTTAGGGGGGGAGAGTTGTAACAGCCCGAAAATAGTAGATTAATTTTCTAGTTAATTAAATGAGGTTTAGGTGGTAGGAGATAATTAATTAATCGATTTAATTAATTATTTAGGGTTTTGAGAGTTAAATAAATAGAATTATTTAATTGGACCTAGGGTTAGATGGTGGTGGCGAGTTGAAGTGGATTAGGAGAAGCCCATGATTAGGTCATTAAGTGGAAGCCCATGTCCATTAAGCTAGGCGCCTATAAGATGCCAATCTTAGGGTTTGGTGATTCATTCCAACACTTTAGAAAAAATAGAGAGAGTGGGACGGCTTGGAGAGAGGAGAGGCGTGAAACCATAAGAGAGAGATGAAAGAAGAAGGGCGCAAAACCCTAGTGGAAAAGAAGATGTGTACGGCCAAACCCTAGAGGAGAGAGAGAGGAAGATTTCGCATGCACCAAGGAAGGAGAGGAGGATCTTAGTTGCTGAATTTTGATGGTAGCTTGCTCACCAGGAGATAGGTGTTCTTCAATTATGAGGTAAGGGGGCTCTCGTTCATAGTTAATAATTTATAAACCACGAAATCATGGGGATTAGGTGTTAGGAGTAGTTGTTTAAATTGGTTCATGAAATATTTGAGTGATTGGGTGATCGTTTGATATATATGTGGCTGAAGTGTGATGGTTGTTTGTGTTGTTGAATTCACTGTTTTGAGATGTTCTGACATAGGTTTAGTATTTCAGTGACTGAGAACGTTTTACTAATTGAAAAATTATGTGGTTTGTCATTTCGAAAACTTGATTGAATGCTTGTTAATTTGGCGTTGATTTGGTTGCATTTGGAGTTGTAAAACTTAAGTTATAGGTGAAACAAGTTAGGTTAAAATTCTGGAAACGATTTGGGTAGAGGTTCAGTATTTCGGTAACTGGGAACGTTGTGTTGACTGAAAAATTATGTGGTTTACTATTATGGAAAATAGACTTAATGCTTGTTAATATGGCACTGGTTTGGTTGCGTTTAGAGTTGTGTAGCTCGAGATATGAATTTCACAAGTTAGGGTAAGATTCTGGAAACAATCTGGATATAGGTTCAGTAAATCTGTGGTCGTGAGTGTTCTATTCGTCTAAAAATTATGGGGTTTGTTTTGTTGGAAAGTAGACTTAATTTCCTACTGAATAGGCACTGATTTCGCTAAATTTCATTAAGAAATGAGGGAGAAGATTTGATTTCAAAATGACTAATAATTCTGTCCGAATTTTGTGGGATTTGTTGCTCCGAATTTTGTGGGATTTGTTGCTCCGAATTTTGTGGGGTTTGTTGCTCCGAATTTTGTGAGATTTTATGCTGCTGTTTATATTGCTGCTGCTACTCTATGTGCTGTCTTGGTCCCTATGGGTGTTGTTTAGTCCTTTGGTGACAATGTAGTCGCGTAATTAATTGTGCTTGGTGTGATTGGTGTGCTATCCTTAGAGTTGAAATTATGGAGATGTATAATGGTGATGTATATATAATGGTGAGATAAATTATTGGTGAGTTTATTGGTGAGTGCCCTCAAGGCAATGGTCTATGACCTTTCTTTTGGTGTTGGTGAGTTAATAAAACTATTGGTGAGTTAAATAAATTATTGGTGCACATGTTATCGCATTGTTGTGGTGATTTTGGTGTGTATGGTGCATTGTTCATGGCGTCGCATAATCATGTGCATTTATTGGTGAGCAGAGGCTTCGGCCTAATTTTATTTGGTGAGCAGAGGCTTCGGCCTAATTTTATTTGGTGAGCAGAGGCTTCGGCCTAATTATATTTGGTGAGCAGAGGCTTCGGCCTAATTATATTTGGTGAGCAGAGGCTTCGGCCTAATGGATCCACATGCATATGCCCAGTGGAGTTTTGGGTTGCATCTCATACATTGCATACGCGTCCTGTGTTTGATTGCGTCTTCTTGAACTGTATTCTGGGTGTGACTGTATTTGGTGTGACGGTACTTGGTGTAACAGTATTCGGCGTAACTGGATTTGGTGTAACTGTATTATTGGTGTAGTAAATTGATGGTATCCCTGGTGTGCCTATTATACTGTGTTTCTTGTTTTATCTATTATTATCTATGTATTGAGACTCACCCTACTGCGTCGTGTTGCCTCGTATGTCGGCAACCTGCAGGTGACGGTGACTGAAGGTGGCTAGAGATTCTTCTTCTAGTATGGTCGAGTCGGCTCTGATACGTAGCACTCGGGAGGGTTGTCCTTGTGTCTTTCCTAATGTGTTATGTTTATGCCTTTCTAAGTTGTAAACCTTTTGAAGTATGATTGCCAAGTTAAACCTTTTTATTTCCGCTGCATGTTTTTGAAAAGAAGTTAGTTATAATTAAAGTACTCCGTTTGCGAAGTGGTTTTCCGGTTCGAAAAATGTGACACCCTTTTGGCGCGAAAAACTCTGATATTTTTTTTAATAAACCGTTGGGTAGAAAAAGGGGTGTTACAAAGAACATGCTGAGCATCTGAAGACAGTGTTAGGAGTTCTGAAAGAGAAAAAGTTGTATGCTAAGTTATCGAAGTGTGAATTCTGGCTGAAAGAAGTGAGTTTCCTTGGGCACGTGATTTCTGGTAATGGTATTGCGGTTGATCCGGCAAAAGTAGAAGCAGTGTTGGAGTGGGAGGCTCCGAAGTCCGCAACAGAGATTAGAAGCTTTTTGGGTTTGGCTGGGTACTACAGGAGGTTCATCGAGGGTTTTTCCAAGTTGGCCCTTCCGTTGACTCAGTTGACTTGCAAGGGTAAAGTTTTTGTTTGGGATGCTCGGTGTGAGGAAAGTTTTATGGAACTGAAAAAGAGATTGACGACGTCACCTGTTTTGACGTTGCCTAATCCAGAGGAACCGTTCGTTGTATATTGTGACGCTTCGAAAATGGGTCTTGGTGGTGTGCTGATGCAAGATGGGAAAGTCGTTGCGTATGCGTCGAGGCAGTTGCGGGTTCATGAGAAAAATTACCCTACGCATGATTTGGAATTGGCTGCTGTGGTATTTGTGCTTAAGATTTGGAGGCACTACCTTTATGGTTCGAGGTTCGAAGTGTTCAGTGATCATAAGAGTCTAAAGTATCTGTTCGATCAGAAAGAGTTGAATATGAGACAGCGTCGGTGGTTGGAGCTCTTGAAGGATTATGACTTTGGTTTGAACTATCATCCCGGCAAAGCTAATGTCGTGGCTGATGCTTTAAGCAGAAAGTCTTTGCATATGTCGGCAATGATGGTGAAAGAATTAGAGTTGATCGAGGAATTCAGGGATTTGAGTTTGGTTTGTAAAATGACACCTCGCAGTGTCAAGCTGGGAATGTTAAAGATCGATAATGATTTCCTGGGCAGCATCAGGGAAGCTCAGAAGACAGATGTCAAGTTAGTAGATTTAATTAATGGGGTTGGTCAATCTGAAGATGAAGATTTCAAATTAGATTCCAGTGGTGTGTTGAGGTTCCGGGGTAGGATCTGTGTTCCGGATGATGAGGAGATGAGAAAGGCAATTTTAGAGGAGGGTCACCGTAGCAAGTTGAGTATCCATCCTGGAGCGACGAAAATGTATCAAGATCTGAAAAAGATGTTTTGGTGGTATGGTATGAAGAGAGATGTGGCGCAGTTTGTGTATGCCTGTTTGACCTGTCAGAAATCTAAGGTTGAGCATCAGAAGCCTGCAGGGTTAATACAACCGTTGGAAGTTCCAGAGTGGAAGTGGGATAGCATAGCGATGGATTTTGTGACGGGATTGCCGAATACAGTTAAGGGTCATGACCCTATTTGGGTGATCGTTGATAGGTTAACAAAGTCTGCTCACTTTATTCCTATTAATATCACTTACCCTGTGTCGAGGTTGGCAGAGGTCTATGTCAAAGAAATTGTGAAGTTGCACGGTGTTCCGAAGAGTATTGTGTCAGATAGGGATCCGAGGTTCACTTCTGAGTTCTGGACGGGTTTGCAGAAGGAATTGGGTTCAAAGTTAAAAATGAGTTCGGCGTATCATCCTCAGACAGACGGTCAGTCAGAGAGGACAATTCAGTCGTTGGAAGATTTGTTGAGGGCTTATGTATTGGAACAACGGGGTTCATGGGATTCCTACCTTGCGTTGATTGAGTTTACCTATAACAACAGTTACCATTCCAGTATCGGGATGGCACCGTTTGAAGCATTGTATGGTCGAAAGTGTAGGACGCCATTGAGTTGGTATGAGTCGGGAGAGAGTGTAGTGTTGGGACCGGAGATTGTCCGGGAGACTACAGAGAAGATCAAGATGATCCGTGAGAAGATGAAGGCTTCGCAGAGTCGTCAGAAGAGTTATCATGACAAGCGGAGGAAGGATTTAGAGTTTCAGGAGGGTGAGCATGTGTTCTTGAGGGTTTCTCCTATTACCGGTGTTGGTCGAGCGTTGAAATCGAAGAAGCTCACTCCTCGATTTGTTGGTCCTTATCAGATTTCTGAAAGAATCGGAAATGTGGCCTATAGAGTGGCTTTACCGCCAAATCTTTCGAATTTGCATGACGTATTTCATGTGTCGCAATTTCGGAAGTATGTGTCGGATCCATCTCATGTGATCCATATGGATGATGTGGAGGTGCGGGATAATCTCACGGTGGAGACGATGCCCGTACGGATTAAGGATCGTGAAGTGAAAGCGCTTAGAGGCAAAGAGATTGCATTAGTGAAAGTGGTTTGGCTAGGAGCTGCCGGCGAGAGTATGACTTGGGAGCTGGAGAGCAAGATGCAAGAGTCCTACCCAGAGTTATTTGATCTGGTAAATTTCGAGGACGAAATATTCTAAGTGGGGGAGAGTTGTAACACCCTAAATATTTATTTAATTTATTAAGTAAGTATTTAGGAATGTAAATTAATTAATTGAATATAATTTAATTATTAGAAATTATATTAATATGTGTAGGTGGTATCAGAAGGTGGAGGTGCCAAATTAAATGGACTTGGGCTTAAGTGAGAAGCCCAAGCCCATGACTCAAGTCATAAGCGAAGTGGCCAAGCGCATAGGGGGTTAGGGTTGTTGCTAGTTGTTGCGAAATTGAAAGAGAGAGAGCAAGAGAGAAAGAGAGGAGCGTGAGAAAGAGAGAGCAAGGGCGGCCAAGAGAGAAGAGAATTCGAAGATCAAGGAGGAAGGAGACCTCCATTGTTGCTGAGGCTCTGTTGGTGACTGCATCCTAAGGCTCGAATTCTTCTTCTTGAAAGGTTAGGGGAGCTCTATCCTTCCATCTAATAGATCTCATGATAGGTCCTAGATCTAGGGTTTATACTAGATCCATGTTGTTTCTTGATGTTCTTTGATGTTTCTTGATGTTCTTGGTTTGCCCGTGATGATGATTTCATATATATATATATACATGTGTATGCCTATATGCGAATTGATTTTTTGGATTTGAACATTGAGGTGAATGCAACCTATGCGTTTGTTTGATGATTTTTGGCATTTGTGTATTCATGAAATTACGATTTGGTATGTTGGAATGCTTGAGGTTTCGCAAATTGGGTGGGTGTGTGCATAGGCGCCTAGGGCGCCAAGGTGATGGTGATGATAGTGCCCAAAGGAATTTTGATAAATTGATTAAATTAAGTGCCATTTTGAGTGCTGAAAAATATAAAATTTTGGTGTGTTAAATTGCTAAAAATCAATTTTTGGTGTTTTGAAAGTTGCTGGAAAAATAGTGGTTTTTGGTTGCTGCAAGGGCGCCTAAGGCGCCTTGTGTGTGTTGCTGGGTGTTGCGCTGGGGCGCTGGGGTGCCAGCGCTGGGCGCTGAGCGCCCGTGTGTTGAGTCTGGCGCGCTGCGTGTTGCGCTAAGGCGCTGGGTGCCAGCGCTGGGCGCTGGGCGCTAGTGTGTGTTGCGTTGCGTGTTGCGCTGAGGCGCTGGGTGCCAGCGCTGGGCGCTGAGCGCCCGTGTGTGTGCTGCGCCTTGCTGGGCGCCAGTTTTCAGGATGTCCCGAAATATTTTCGAAAACTGTTTTCGCTGTATCTTTTGACTCAGACGTCCGTTTTGAACGATTCAAAAAGCGTTGTGAAGCATTTTCAGTTGTCCATCTGCGTGTCCCATTTTTAAAAATAAAAACTTATTATTTCTGAAGGTTGCTGGGGCGCCCCCGGGTGGCTGTTCCTGGTGATCGTTGCTGTGACAATAAAAAGACGTTTTGAGTATCTTTAAAAATTCCCTTTTTGCGTACGACCAGTGATTTTAACGAAGTAATGCTAAAAATGATGATTTTGACGATGATGCCCCTAGTGGCTAGTTAAATGACAGTTTTGCCCTTAGTGGCTAATATTCTTTCTAATGACGAGTAAATGACGGTTTTGCCCTTAGTGGCCAATATTATTGATAATGAGGTGTAAGTGACGATGATGCCCCTAGTGGCTAGTTAAATGACTGTTTTGCCCTTAGTGGCTAATATTCTTTCTAATGACGAGTAAATGACGGTTTTGCCCTTAGTGGCCAATATTATTGATAATGAGGTGTAAATGACGATGATGCCCCTAGTGGCTAGTTAAATGACTGTTTTGCCCTTAGTGGCTATTATTATTTATAGTGATGTGTAAATGACGATGATGCCCTTGGTGGCTAGTAAATGACGTTTTTGCCCTCAGTGGCTATTGTTTGAGCTGATGATATTTATTGTATAAGTGACGATGAAAACCCAGTGACGTTTGAGGCCCGAAAGGCTAAGTGATGTTAAGGTCTAAATGGCCAAGTGACGTTGTGTGTTGATTGTGGATTTGACAGGTGCTGTGCTCCTTGTGAGCAAACCGGTAAGTGACGAGTCACAAAGTTGACTATGATTTGGGTATTTGTGTAATTGTGTGTTGTGAGTGGTGCATGTCATAGTGTCTCATGCCCATATGCATAAACCCAGTGACGTTTTGAGGCCTGAGTGGCTAAGTGACGATGAGGCCTTAAGGGCTAAGCGACGTTTGTGAAAAGGTACCTCATGCATATGCCCGCGAGTGGGTTGCATTTCATATGCCTACATAACATGAAATGAGTTATTGTAAGTGATGTGAATGATGATTGTGATGTGAATATTTAGTGTTTTGGATGCAGATTGCTCTAGTGCGTAGCCTACGATTAGTACTTATCATATTTTCTATTATATGGAGTGAAATGATGCTCACCATTTCCTGTTTGAATGTTACCCCCGTGTTGGTAACGTGCAGGTGATTCCTAGTGAAGGTCTTAGCTTCACTTCTTGGGTCGAGTCGTCATGCTCTGATACGTAGCACCTGGGGGGATGTATTTGATGTTTTGCTGATGTACTTAGATTTTTATACCGTTGATGGGTTGATTTATTTTTCCGCTGCGTTGGCGTTGGATTTTATGACGTAGTTTTCGATGTTTTGAGGTTCCCCTATTGTGGAGTGCTATGTATTGCACCTTTGACGACGTACTATTTTATTTGAGACTTGAGGTTTTATTTGACGTATGTGTGACACCCTCGGGGTGAAATCGAAAATGATTTTTTTGAACTCTGATTTTCTAAATTAAAATAAAAGGGTAGAAAGGGGGTGTTACATAACACCCCTTTTCTACCCATTAATTTAATTGGAAAAATATCAGAGTTTTCAAAATTTTGTTTCGCACGAGGGATGTTACACATACTTCAATAAAACCACACTTCTCAATAAAACAGCTCAAAAACATAATAACCATGTATTACGTAGCACGTCACAAAAGGCGAATCTCAAAACCACAGTTATCATCGCAATAAAACTTAACGTCAATGAAATCAACTAAGCAGCAGAATAACAAAATAAAACAGAATTGTCCACAAAACTTAACAACCAAAAACATTCATGACATTAAGTTCGTCCCCCCCCCCCTGAGTGCTACGTATCAGAGCGTGACGACTCGACTCGAATTAGTGAAGGTACCTAGTCCTTCACTCGCAATCACCTGCACGTTACCGCATGGGGGTAACATTCAAACAGAAGGGTGAGTCCAATTCAATCCATATAATAAATCATATGATAAATAATAAGTCAAGTCACAGCTCTAAGACAATCACATCACAATCATTAATTACGTCACTACACCAACTCATCACTACGTCATGTAGGCATATGAAATGCAACCCACTCGCGGGCATATGCATGAGGTACCTTTTCACAAACGTCGCTTAGCCATTACGGCCTCATCGTCACTTAGCCTTTTGGGCCACAAAACGTCACTGGGTTTATGCATATGGGATGCATGAGACACTATAACATGCATCACGCACAAATTACACAATCACGGTCAACTATGTGACCCATCACTTACCAATTTGCCAGATAAAGGCACAGCACCTGTCAATTCACAACTCACACACAATAACATCACTTAGCCTTTTAGGCCTTAACATCACTTAGCCTTTTGGGCCTCAAAACGTCACTGGGTTTTCATCGTCACTTATTCACAAACATCATAAACTCAAACAATAGCCACCGGGGGCAAAAACGTCATTTACACGTCATTATAAATAAATATTAGCCACTAAGGGCAAAACAGTCATTTACACATCATTATAAATAATATTAGCCACTAAGGGCAAAACAGTCATTTACACATCATTATAAATAATATTAGCCGCTAAGGGCAAACAGTCATTTACACATCATTATTATAAATAATATTAGCCACTAAGGGAAAAACAGTCATAAATCACCCATTTAGACACTAAAACGTTAAAACTGTTAGTTATACTCAAAGGGGATTTTTCAAGACACCAAAACATCTTCTCAATGTCACAGCAGTGACCACCGGGAACAGCCACTTAGGCGCCCAGCAACCTTCAGAAATTTTAAGTTTTTATTTTTAAAAATGGGACACACAGGTAGACGACTGAAAAAGCTTTCCAACACTTTTTGAAACGTTTAAAACGGATGTCCGAGTCAAAAGATATAGCGAAAACAGTTTTCAAAAACATTTGGGACATCCTGAAAAACTGGCGCCCTGGGCGCCCAGCGCCCAGCCAAACGCAACACGCACACACGCAACACACGGGCGCCCAGCGCCCTGCGCCTTGGCGCAACACGGAGACACGCACACACGGGCGCTCAGCGCCCAGCGCTACACACGCACACACGCACACGGGCGCTCAGCGCCCAGCGCCCACCCACACACGCACACTGGCGCCCTTGGCGCCCAGCACAGGGCGCCTGGCGCCCAGAACAGTTCCAGCACCAGAAATTCAACACAATTTCATCACAAACATCTTTTTCTTCAAATTGTTATTTGATCAATTACAACACACATTACAACAATTCATAATCAAGTGTAAAATTATCAAAACCACCTATCAAGCATCGAAATTCAACACATCCCAAGCACAACATCGAATCACACATATATCAACAACAAGACATGAATTTCGCAAACACCATCATGATCACAGTCAAATCTAGGCCATCACTACTTAGGATCTATCATAGGAATTATTATAGAAATCGATAGAACTCCCCTTACCTCGAATTTGAAGAATAGGATCTCTAGAGACGATCACGAACGGAACCACAGCAACCGGATCACGCCTTCTCTTTTCTCCTTGGAGCTTGCGACTTGCTCTTCTCCTCTTCTCCTCTCTACGGCGCACTTCCTCTCTTTCTCTCTATTCTCAAGTTTCGCTAATGCTAGCAACAAACCCTAACCCCTAGGCGCCTTTGTCCAATTCGCATATGACAAGAGCCATGGGCTTGGGCTTCTCACTTAAGCCCAAGTCCATCTAATTTGGCACCTCCATCTTCTAATACCACCTACACATAATAATATAATTTCTAATAATTAACTTATATCCACTTAATTAATTTAAATTCCTAAATACTTAATTAAATAAATTAATTAAATATTTAGGGTGTTACATTGAAGGAGAATATGAATAGTGTTCGGGGAAGATTTCGAGGAATTTGGTATTTCGGTCAAAAGAGGTTTCGTGATCGAGTGGGAAGCTTTGGAAGCGGATTGGGTGTCGCCGGAGCGGGGAATGTTCGTGTGGTTACTCGGTGAATTCGGCTCGATCGTGGTTCACGCTTCAAGGGTGAGTTTTACTCACGTTAAGGCTTTTGAATTAATGAACTTAATTTGCGAAATGTGTTTCGGTTTTGGTTCGTTATCGAAAACGTATTTTGTACGAAAATCGCGTTTTATGTCCAATTGGTTTTTGGAATGATTGATTGATGATTATTATTGTTTGTATATGTTTTGGACTGTTTTTATGTTGGGATTGGATTGGGACAGGTATCGGAATTGGTCGGAACGACAAAAAATGCGAAAACGGGACAAAATACAATGCTGTCAAAAGCGCACGACCCGTGCGTCTCAGGCGCACGGACCGTGCGGGTCTTTCTGTTTCTGTTTTCAAAAACGCATTACAGGGCGCACGACCCGTGCGTGTGGGAGCACGAACCGTGCGCTGTGTTCTGTCCAAATTTTCCAAACTTGCCCGAAACGATCCCGATCAATTCCAATCCTCTTCTAATCCTTTCCTAACCCTTCTATAATAATATTAGGCTTATAATGCCATGATTTTGAGTATGTTTCAAAAGGGTTTATAAAATACTTTTGAAATTGAAATTGTTTCGAAAAGCCGAACAATAGTACACGTGTGCGGATATATTTTATTAATAATAAAGCGGACTATGAGTCCTATGTGGTATGGTATAACTGACGCGTGATGGTTATTATTTATTCGTCTAAACCGGTCTACGATTCACGATATATATATTATATCGACTATAGGAAACGGCCCAACGCGGGTATTGTGTTCAGTTATCGGTCAAATGTAAATAAACTAAATGTTCATGTGTCTGTAGATATATTTATTATATCGAGTTGGGTGACGACCCATGTTGACATACTAGGAGGGGCAGTCATGATCCCCTACCCTAGGCTCTGTGCCATTAGGAAACACTATTGGTTATGGGGTTCACCGGGATTAGCAGTGCGTGCAGTCGGTGTTATGTTAAAAAGTTATGTGTTACGTTCACCGGGATTAGCAGTGTGTGCAGTCGGTGGTACGTAAAATGGTCTTTGTGGTACGGATCACCGGGATTAGCAGTGCGTGCAGTCGGTGTCCTACCAAGTTAGAATTCTATCACACGGTTCACCGGGATTAGCAGTGTGTGCAGTCGGTGTCGTGTTAAGTTTAACAAAATTTCATAATTGAACCGAGAGTGTTAGTAGGGGTCTCGGTAGAACTCACTGAGATTGTATCTCATTGTTTATATGTTGTTGTTTTACAGATAAACAGGGAAAGTGGAGATCCAAGAGGCACGAGTAGGCGGTACTCGGGTGGTTGCTGAAGACTTAGCTTTTAAGCTTAAGTTTATATCTTTCCTTGTCATCTGTGTATCAAGACATTTGGTCTTTAGCATTATGTATTTATTTCCGCTTTCTTGTACGATATTGAACACTGTATTTCACTCATGGTTTATGGTCTTATTTATGTTTAAGACTATCCTGTTGTTGTTCAGTGAAAATTTTATAGTGGTATTCAGTATTTAAACAGGAAATATATCTCTGATAGTTTTACGAATGGTGCACTTGGGTATTTTTACTCGATAAAAATACCGGGGTGTTACAGTAACAACAACAACAACAACAACAACAACAACAACAACAACAGCCTCTACTGAAATATTCTCAATAGAATCTTTATTATCTTCTTGAACAACAACAACAACAACAACAACAACAGCCTGTTGCGCCCGAAAAAGTCCCCGAGGGAGAACCTTCCTCGTTCACAACTTTTCTAAAAAACAATGAAGCCGCCACCAATATTTATTAAGGAAAATATTAGGAAAACCTTTTTGGAAAGCGATTGGTCTTGCAAAACTAGAGAATAGGGTTCGGGGGTCGGTTACGCGCAGGGAAGGTGTTAGCACCCCACACGTCCTCTCTACTGAGAGGGAACCTTTAATTAAATGTGTGGTTTTAGTGTGTTGACTTGAAAATACTTAATTTTGCCTCTCTACTTCTTATTAAAAAAATCTTAATGAAAATCTTTATTTACTATGAAAAAGGGGAAAAAAATGGTTTTTTAGAAAAAAAAAGTGCTTGACGGGACATGGCCCGCTCCTACGTATCTCCAGGTGCGATGGAGAACTCAAAGCTACGTAGTTCTTCTGTGTAGAAAATGTTTGTGGGTTGGTGTTTTTTAATGTAGGGGTTTTAGGACTGTGTGATCTGTGTTGGAGGACCACTAGGGGTCTGAAGGGCCGCTGGGGGCTGAAGGAGCGCTGGGGCTCTGAAGGACCACAGTTCACTTATCCTAAAACGATGATTAACCCGGCCGTACGACCGGCTTAATCCCCTACTTTGAAAATAAGATTTTTGATTTTTGTTTTATGAAAGAGATGTGTTTGTATTTTTTTAATTTAGAAATTGTTTATTTTTGCGCTTGACAGGGGCGTGGCCCTGCTCCTACGTATCTCCGGGTGGAGAATCAAAGGCGACGTAGTTCTAGGTTCTTTTGAAAATAATTGTTTGAAAACTTATTGTGAAAATGATTTTTATTTGTTATGCTTGACGGGATGTGACCCGCTCCTACGTATCTCCCGGTGCGATGGAGAATTCAAAGCTTACGTAGTTCTCCTTTGTTTGGAAAACGGTTTTTGTTTTTTATCTTGTTTAATTGTGAGAATTGAGCTTTCATGATGATCAATTGAGCAAAGGCTCCAAGTGACCACCATTAGCACTCCATTGTTAATAATCATGCAAGCAAAGGCTTCGCAAGACTACTAACAAAGTTTTTGATTTAGTGAAAATCTTTAGGAAAATTAGGCGTTCAAGATGATCAATTGAGCAAAGGCTCCAAGTGATCGCCACTGGTACCTCATTGTTAATAATCATGCAAGCAAAGGCTTCGCAAGACTACTTAACAAAGTTTGATTTTGAAGAGTTGTCGCAATTGGATTGATTCTCGTTTAGGGAAAAGAAAATCTGTTATTTTGAAAAAAGGTTGGTGAGAAAAAGGTTTACCTAGGGGAACGAAGTATGTTTGTATTTATTTTAATTTAGAAATTGTTTGTTTTAAATACGGATTTTAGGACATGATCCGTAACGGTTCATTTGTAGTCCTAAAAAGCTGACTAATCCGACTGTACAGTCGACTTAATCCCCTATTTATATTTTTTGAAATTTTTATAAAATAATTTGTGTATTTAAAAAAAAATTAATGACGACACTAACAATTAATAAAGCGTAAAGTTAATAAATAAATAACTATACATATAAATAAATAAATGAATAAATAATAAATAATTATTTACATAGATAAATAAACAATATAAATAATAAATAAGTATGTACATAAATAAACAGTATACATAATAAATAAATATATACAAAAATAAATAAATAAATTAAATAAATAAATGCAAAACTAACCTCCAGCTGATCAATGCGATCAACGCCGAAACGGACCGAGCAATCTGACCATATCAACCGCGAACCGGACTTCTATCTGGTCCGTTTTCACCCGAAAACCACCAAGTAAAGGACCTCAACGGCCATCCCAAAAATAACTAAAGACGGGCTTTCAATCTAACGGACTGCAAAAGCTAGTCCAAAAGAATTAAAGACAGGCTTTTAATCTAATGGACTGCAAATGCTAGCCCAAAAGATCACTTACCCCATCAATCACCCATGTCCATAGCCTTTGCATCTCCATCTCTTTTATAGCCAAAGGCTAGGTAGTTCTTGTTTCTCCCAAGCAATGTGGGACTAAAACAACATAGAAAAGCAATTTTCGTTTTTCTCAAACCAGCAATATTGACAATGCGATTTCGGATTCGTTAACCGTTGGATCATCGTTGTTTTTTGACACCAGGTTCATGAGACATCCATCTTCACTTCTACCGTTTGGATCGTCGAAACGAGGTCTGAGGAGAGAGAAATTGCCTTCGCATAAAGTAGAAAAAAACAACTCCCGTTTTTCTCAAACCAGCCACCGTACAAGTGCGATTCTGGATTCGTTAACCGTTGGATCATCGTTGTTTTTTGACACCAAGTTCATGAGACATCCAACTTCACTTTCACCGGTCGGATCGTCGAAATGATGTCCGAAGAGAGAGAAATCACCTTTGCAAAGTAGCTGCAGTTTTAGGTACTTGGTTTATTTTTGTATTTTTGTAACTTTGGCATTCTTGGGCCAAGTCATGTACATGGACATTCTCCTTTTTTGTAATAATAATCTTTTATTGCACCTCCCCTTTTTTATTTTCTTTTGTAATTTGTATTATTTCTTATCTATTTTATTTTTTATTTTCATTTTTTTAATTAAAGATATTGTAACAAGAAAAATAAATTAAATCTACTATGTAATTTTTGTGTTGAAAGTTAGGGTTTGGACCTAAGCCGGACAAAATTGGGGTATGACAGCTGCCCCTCTTTATTTGGATTTTACCAAGAAATATGAATTGCGCGAGACATATTTCGAAGGTAAAATAGAAATAAAGAATTCAGAAATTATACCAATTTTGTCCATTTGGAGAAATCCGAATTTTCTTTCTTCTTTTTTTTTTTTTGTTTTTTTTTTGGAAAGATAGACACTTTCGTGTTGGTGCGAAAATAGTAAATGAACACTGACGTGCGGACTGAAAGGTAAAATGGGCACTTGGCGTGCAGACAGAAAAGTAAAATGGGCACTTGGCGTGCAGACAGAAAAGTAAAATGGGCACTTGGCGTGCAGACAGAGAAGTAAATGGGCACTTGGCGTGCAAACCGAAAAGGGTAAAATGGGCACTTGGCGTGCAAAAAGCGGTAAATTGCCCAGGCTGCCTAAAACCTGTAATCCTTAAACGAATTCTTGACGAATCCGAGTTTGCACGTGGCTTTGAGGAGCACGCTTCCTGTTGGCCTTTTCGAGCGACCGGGGGGATCGTTATCAGCTCCGGAACTGATATACAGATCAATGCACGGCGTCCACTGTATCTTAGGCTGATACAACTATTCCGTTGAACCTCACATGGGGCTGCGGTCCATCACGTTGCTCGTACGCGACGTGAGACCTGGGCAGAAGGGAGCAATGATCTCTGTGCTCCAATCCGCAATGCGCGCTTGAGCGCTCTCTTTTCTTTTCTCTCTTTCTTTTCTATTTCTCTCTTTTCTTTTTTTTCTCTTTCTGAACTCCCAACTTGGGGAACATTTTCTGGAATCTGGGGGCGAGGGCTAACACCGAAGTGCTCATCCTCTTTTGTACCTGTAGCTGAAAATGAACAAATGCATGCCATGATTGCTGTTTTCTTTTTTCTTATGATGAATGATGAGTTTCTTATTTCCTTTGTCTATGTCGGATGAATGCATGATCTTCTACTGTTCCTATATGCTTGATGGATGCAATGATTTTCCTTTTCTTCTCTTGTCTGTACGCAATGCATGATTTTTCTTTTTCTTTCGCATATGAATGCATGATTTTCTACTGTTCTTATATGCTTGATGAATGCAATGGTTTTCCTTTTCTTCTCTTGTCTGTACGCAATGCATGATTTTTCTTTTTCTTTCGCTTATGAATGCATGATTTTCTACTGTTCTTATATGCTTTTTCTCTTTCTCTAGCTTCTCTTCTTTCTTTTTCTTTCTTTTCTTTTCTTTTTGTTGCTCTCTTGGCTCTTTTCTTTTCTCTCTTTTGGCTTCTCTTTTTGCTCTCTTAAGAATGCGAATGCAAAGCTCATGTATTTTGATGCAAAGGAAACTTTTTCTTCCCCTTTTTTTTTTTTTTTTTTGGGAAAAATGATGAATAACATGAAATGATGAATGACATGGGATGTTCTAGCTTTCTTTTCTTCTATGAGATGCAAGTATTAATGTGATGCAACTGTATTGCTTTGATGTTTGATGCAAATGTATGCGGTGATTGATGCTTTGATGAATGAAATGCTCCTGTTCTAACTTCTGTTTATTTCTTTTTGCTTCTTCTATGAAATGCAAACATTAATATGATGCAATGCTCTGATGTTTGATGCAATGATTCTTGTTCTTTTTTCTTTTATGGAAATGCTAACGTTAATATGATGCGTATGCACTGCTTTAATGTTTGATGATTGAATGACAAAGGAATGCTTGTGAAATGATGAATGATATGGAATGCTGGATGACAGGGAATGTTTTTGTGTTGCTTTTGTGGTTTCTTTTCTTTGTTTTCTTTTTGCTTTCTTTGCTTTTTCTATGGAATATCTGATGCAAAATGTAATGCTCTAATGATGCAATGATTTTGTTCTTTTCCTTTTTTATGAAGTGCGAATATGATGCCAATGCAATGAAAAGATTTCTGCTTTTTCTTCTTTACTATTTTCTTCTATGAAATGCAAGTATTAATATGGTGCGACTGATGTGGAACGTTTTTTTTCTTTTTACTATGTGATGAATGCACAAAATGTGAAGATGCAAATGTAATGCTTTGATGCATATGCTATAATGCCTAGATGCATGAGGTAAACATTTTTTGTGATGATGAGATGCGAGACTTCGAATGCAAGGAATTGACCATTCTGTTGAAAAATTGAATTTGATTCAAACTATGGTGTTCTCAAGGTTTTTATTTACAAACAAACTCACTTGTTTTCTCTTTCTTTCCATGATGACTGAATTTTAGATATCACGTAAACAACTTGTGTTCTCTCCTTTGAAGCATTATCTAGTAAGCATGCATAGGAGTGCAAATGTGAATGAATGAGTCAGTTAACTTGGAATTGGTTTAGGGCATGGACATTTATGGCAAGTGAAGGAATGACAGACATGGTTATTGCCGAAGCTTATGAGGGACCAAGAGATACAAGATTGCCCCAATTCAGGTCTTTGACGAGTGAATAATTTGCCCCTGTCTAGTGGTGACAACAACCAGGGGTGTAGAAGATGATGAATTGGGAACGCTTCGGCTCTTGGGATGAAAGCTGGAATGAAAGGGGTTTTGCTTCAACCCACAGAATTTGATGTTGCCCCAGTCATAACGAGGACAAAGCTGCCCCAATCAGAATGACAAGGTCTTGTTTAGGATAGTGAGTTGAGAGATTGCCCCGGTGAGGTTTTTATGGAAACGAATGAGGTGAAGGAATGGGAATGCACTCGCCCCACTTTGGAATGACATTGACAACTGGAGTGACATGGGATGGGCATTGAACAGACTTTCCCAAGACTAGGGTGTGTGGGTGGTGAAGAGAATGCCCCAACTTTTGGGTCTGAGTGGTATTCTCAGTGCAAATCTTTGGTTCTCTACTGATGTCTTGACTTTTGGTGCGAAAGAATCCTTACCTGGTGATCACTAAACCTTGTTTTAATGCATCTTGAATGTGTTTTGGAGTGCAAGTCCCTCTTTTTTATTTTGTCAGCTTTCTTCTTTCTGACTGTTCGTTTTTGTTTCCTCAGTTCTCTTTTTTCTGAGGGTTTATTCTTTCTTGATCAGCTTTCTTTTTTCTGATCGTTTGTTTTTCTTTTGAGCAAACACATTGTACATAGATAAGCTTGTTCGTCCTAAGATTAGAATTCGAGTGAACAAAAGCAACCGGTCATTGATCGGAATGGACTTTTCGGGATTGTGGTGTTTTGTGGAGGAAAGAGGGTTAGGCTTAATGAAGTGTTTGAGGCTAAAGGGAGGATGAGTTTTGTTCGGCGTTGATTGACGGTTAATGGTCTATGAGGAAGATGGTTATTGGGCTTGTTTGGGCTCTGTTAAAGCAAATTCATGTCTCATGGTAGAATGACTAAGGGGTTTGATGTTGAGGCCGAAGGAAGTGTTTGAAGGTTTATGGAATCAGGTGTTGGAATGGTGGAGTGTTTGAAGGTTTATTTAGACAAGGATCTCTTGTATTTTGTGGTAACATGTACCAGCTCACCACTTTACTTTCTTTTGTTTTGGGATTTTCATTTTTGAATCCCCTTTTTTTTCTCTTTTTCCCTTTTTTTTATTTTTTTATTTTTTATGATTCTTTTCCTTCTTCGACTCGGGTGAGCTGATAAAAAGTGATGCACTGTTTTTTTTATTTGGGGTGATCCTTGTCTAGGGTGATTTTTGGATTTTGGTTTTTCTTGGCTCAAGGTGGGTAGGAAATGGACTTTCTGGGATTTTGGGGTTTTTGAGGAGATGGCCAAACTTCATTTCAAATCCCGATTGCTTATTTCTATAAGACTTAACTTTAGAACAAATATTTATCTATCTTCATGTGTTTGCTCTTTTTTCCTTTTTTGTGCCCTAATTTTTTCCTGGACCGCTCTTTGTGAGTTTTCAGTCCACCGGGCGCTCCTTTTTGCCTAGGCCGCCCTTTGCGGGTTTTCAACCTAGCGAGCTTGTTTTCTTGTTTATTATATTATTATTATTATTTTTTTGAGAGACTTGCACTGAAGGAATATGATATTAATCAAGGGGAATTAATGATCACAGACTTGCCCCAGCATGGAGGACTTGAACCAAAAGTCAAATACGCACTGATGGGGAGAATATGCACTTTATGGGTGGACGGGGCGGGACTAGACTTGGACGGGAAACTGTGGTAAGGGAGGAAAACCAACGGACTCAAACAAGAGAATGTACTCATAGCATGCACGCTCATTAGAAGAATGCTTCACAGAGAGTTAACATCAGTTAAAACTTTGTTTTTTCTTTGATACACTATTTCAGTCTTTTGTCATGGAATGGATGGGGTGCAGTGCTTTTTGAAAAACTGAGTGCCTTGGAACACCTTGAGTTTGCAACCAAGTAAGGATAAACTTTTTCAAAAAGGGTGATTGTTTCGCAAGAACGTCTCGCTTCTCATCCCAACTCTTATTTTATGTAATGAATGAATGAACAAATTATGATATGCAAGTATGATGCAAATGCGTGGAGAATGACCACTCGAAGAGCGTGGCTTATTCTAAATAATTTTGTTATTTTTAATGCAAGACAAAACATGGAATGCCAATGCGAATGATGCAAGAATGATGCCCCTTTTTTTTCAAAATGATTTTTGATTTTGATTTTTGATTTTTTATTTTTTAGAGGCGAGACAAGGTACGAAATACCAATGCCCCCTTTTTCATTTGAATGATGAAAGATGCAAGAATGATGCTTTTCTCTAAATGATGATGATTTTTATTCATGATTATGAATGAGATGCTTTCTTGTTTTCATTTTTTTTTTGTGCATTGAGATGCATGATACTCATAATGATTTTCTTTTTTTGTTTTTTTAGTTTTGGAACATGATTTTGAAAATTATTTGGAGATGCAAATGATTTATTGGAAAAAGGGTTTTAGAAAAATGTGCTTGACGGGGTATGACCCGCTCCTACGTATCCCCATTGTAATGAGGAATCAAAGCTTACGTAGTTCTACTGTGTCTTTTTTGAAATAATGCTTATGCATGAATGCCTCGTCTTGGATGAACTCGACGAGGATGATTATAAATGAAATGCTTATGCTATGCAGATGATAATTATTTTTTGTTTTATCTTTATGTAATGAAAGGGAATGCAAGATGAATGTTTTTTTTTTCAAACTTTTGTTAGAAGCAAATGCAATGGTGCGAAACGATGTGAATGCGAAATGATGTGGATGCGAAATGATGTGGATGCGAAATGATGTGTCATTTACATAAAAAGAGGGTAAGAAAATAAGGATATTATTTTCTACGATTTTGAAATAGAGTTTAAGAAAAAGGAATGCCTAAACTAATGCAACAAACAAAGGCGTGCCCCCGTGTCCTACAAAGGGTGGGAATCCTAGGGTCTAAAGTCGACGAAAGGGGTAATCCTCCCATGTAGGTTCTAATCACTTCCTTACAATGGCAACCAAGAGCTAAAGTCTCTCTCATGATGGCACCCACAATCGTAGAAAGCTACCGAGTGTGAGGCATCATGACAAAGCGCACTCTTGGGCGGAACTTTCATGAGAGCCATACAAACAAAGGTCTACGAATGGCAGTCACTAATCGTTCCCACTCTCCTAGGTTTTTGTTCAGACCTTGGGTTTTAGGCCCCACTCAATGCTCACAAGTATAGGATGTGAAGTGTGTGTCGAGGGCACAACACCTAGGAATAACTACCCTTCCCTACCTGCAAATGAAAATCCAGAGCAGTCCAGACAAATAGCATGTTGTTTATCCTAGGGTTCCATATCGATCCAATATAAACTAATCTAGGGTGCCAATAACAATGCACTACTTACCTCAAGAAAGGGAGCAAAGAAGAAGGGGACATGATAAGAAAGGGGAAGTAAGCATGTGCTTACCATAGGAAAGGGAGCAGAGAAGAAGGGGACATGATAAGAAAGGGGAAGAAATGCATGAGAGAACTAAGCAAAAAAGTAATTATCTATTGCAAAAACAAACATAGAAGAAGAATGCACATGGACGTAACATGCTTATGAAAAAGGAAGAAGAAGCAAGATATTCAAATCAATCATATAAACCACACATTTAATTAATTAGGCTTGACCCACTTTTGAAAAAATGTTTTTTAGGGTCCCCAGTGAAGTCGCCAGCTGTTGCGCCCGAAAAAGTCCCCGAGGGAGAACCTTCCTCGTTCACAACTTTTCTAAAAAACAATGAAGCCGCCACCAATATTTATTAAGGAAAATATTAGGAAAACCTTTTTGGAAAGCGATTGGTCTTGCAAAACTAGAGAATAGGGTTCGGGGGTCGGTTACGCGCAGGGAAGGTGTTAGCACCCCACACGTCCTCTCTACTGAGAGGGAACCTTTAATTAAATGTGTGGTTTTAGTGTGTTGACTTGAAAATACTTAATTTTGCCTCTCTACTTCTTATTAAAAAAATCTTAATGAAAATCTTTATTTATTATGAAAAAGGGGAAAAAATGGTTTTTTAGAAAAAAAAAGTGCTTGACGGGACATGGCCCGCTCCTACGTATCTCCAAGTGCGATGGAGAACTCAAAGCTACGTAGTTCTTCTGTGTAGAAAATGTTTGTGGGTTGGTGTTTTTTAATGTAGGGGTTTTAGGACTGTGTGATCTGTGTTGGAGGACCACTAGGGGTCTGAAGGGCCGCTGGGGGCTGAAGGAGCGCTGGGGCTCTGAAGGACCACAGTTCACTTATCCTAAAACGATGATTAACCCGGCCGTACGACCGGCTTAATCCCCTACTTTGAAAATAAGATTTTTGATTTTTGTTTTATGAAAGAGATGTGTTTGTATTTTTTTAATTTAGAAATTGTTTATTTTTGCGCTTGACAGGGGCGTGGCCCTGCTCCTACGTATCTCCGGGTGGAGAATCAAAGGCGACGTAGTTCTAGGTTCTTTTGAAAATAATTGTTTGAAAACTTATTGTGAAAATGATTTTTATTTGTTATGCTTGACGGGATGTGACCCGCTCCTACGTATCTCCCGGTGCGATGGAGAATTCAAAGCTTACGTAGTTCTCCTTTGTTTGGAAAACGGTTTTTGTTTTTTATATTGTTTAATTGTGAGAATTGAGCTTTCATGATGATCAATTGAGCAAAGGCTCCAAGTGACCACCATTAGCACTCCATTGTTAATAATCATGCAAGCAAAGGCTTCGCAAGACTACTAACAAAGTTTTTGATTTAGTGAAAATCTTTAGGAAAATTAGGCGTTCATGATGATCAATTGAGCAAAGGCTCCAAGTGATCGCCACTGGTACCTCATTGTTAATAATCATGCAAGCAAAGGCTTCGCAAGACTACTTAACAAAGTTTGATTTTGAAGAGTTGTCGCAATTGGATTGATTCCCGTTTAGGGAAAAGAAAATCTGTTATTTTGAAAAAAGGTTGGTGAGAAAAAGGTTTACCTAGGGGAAAGAAGTATGTTTGTATTTATTTTAATTTAGAAATTGTTTGTTTTAAATACGGATTTTAGGACATGATCCGTAACGGTTCATTTGTAGTCCTAAAAAGCTGACTAATCCGACTGTACAGTCGACTTAATCCCCTATTTATGTTTTTTGAAATTTTTATAAAATAATTTGTGTATTTAAAAAAAATTTAATGACGACACTAACAATTAATAAAGCGTAAAGTTAATAAATAAATAACTATACATATAATTAAATAAATGAATAAATAATAAATAATTATTTACATAGATAAATAAACAATATAAATAATAAATAAGTATGTACATAAATAAACAGTATACATAATAAATAAATATATACAAAAATAAATAAATAAATTAAATAAATAAATGCAAAACTAACCTCCAGCTGATCAATGCGATCAACGCCGAAACGGACCGAGCAATCTGACCATATCAACCGCGAACCGGACTTCTATCTGGTCCGTTTTCACCCGAAAACCACCAAGTAAAGGACCTCAACGGCCATCCCAAAAATAACTAAAGACGGGCTTTCAATCTAACGGACTGCAAAAGCTAGTCCAAAAGAATTAAAGACAGGCTTTTAATCTAATGGACTGCAAATGCTAGCCCAAAAGATCACTTACCCCATCAATCACCCATGTCCATAGCCTTTGCATCTCCATCTCTTTTATAGCCAAAGGCTAGGTAGTTCTTGTTTCTCCCAAGCAATGTGGGACTAAAACAACATAGAAAAGCAATTTTCGTTTTTCTCAAACCAGCCATATTGACAATGCGATTTCGGATTCGTTAACCGTTGGATCATCGTTGTTTTTTGACACCAGGTTCATGAGACATCCATCTTCACTTCTACCGTTTGGATCGTCGAAACGAGGTCTGAGGAGAGAGAAATTGCCTTCGCATAAAGTAGAAAAAAACAACTCCCGTTTTTCTCAAACCAGCCACCGTACAAGTGCGATTCTGGATTCGTTAACCGTTGGATCATCGTTGTTTTTTGACACCAAGTTCATGAGACATCCATCTTCACTTTCACCGGTCGGATCGTCGAAATGATGTCCGAAGAGAGAGAAATCACCTTTGCAAAGTAGCTGCAGTTTTGGGTACTTGGTTTATTTTTGTATTTTTGTAACTTTGGCATTCTTGGGCCAAGTCATGTACATGGACATTCTCCTTTTTTGTAATAATAATCTTTTATTGCACCTCCCCTTTTTTATTTTCTTTTGTAATTTGTATTATTTCTTATCTATTTTATTTTTTATTTTCGTTTTTTTAATTAAAGATATTGTAACAAGAAAAATAAATTAAATCTACTATGTAATTTTTGTGTTGAAAGTTAGGGTTTGGACCTAAGCCGGACAAAATTGGGGTATGACACAGCCTCTACTGAAATATTCTCAATAGAATCTTTATTATCTTCTTGAACAACAACAACAACAACAGCCTCTACTGAAATATTCTCAATAGAATCTTTATTATCTTCTTGAACAACAACAACAACAACAACAACCTCTACTGAAATATTCTCAATAGAATCTTTATTATCTTCTTGAACAACAACAACAACAACAACAACAACATCAACAACAACAACAACAACAACAACAACAACAACAACAACAACAAAACAACAACAATAACAATAACAACAACAACAACAACCCCTACTGAAATATTCTCAATAGAATCTTTATTATCTTCTTGAACAACAACAACAACAACAACAACAGCCTCTACTGAAATATTCTCAACAGAATCTTTATTATCTTCTCGAACAACAACAACAACAACAACAACAGCCTCTACTGAAATATTCCCAATAGAATCTTTATTATTGTAACACCCCGGTGTTTTTATCGAGTAAAAATACCCAAGTGTACCATCATAAAATAATCAGAGATATTTTTCCTGTATTAGATATTGAACATAAATAAAAACAGCTCATAACCAAGAGTCCAATATCCAAATACCAAGAAATAGCGGAAACGATTTTACAACTTTTACTGGTACAAGTTATACAATCGGAAATACAAAGATCTCGAGGGAAAGATATTAACAATGAAAACTAAGTCTTCACCGTCTTCATAAGCACACCACCTAGCGGGGCTTCTTCACCATTGCTTTTTCCCTGCTTCTCTGTAAAAACCACAAAATATAAACAGTGAGATACAATCTCAGTGAGTTCTACCGAGACCCCTACTAGCACTCTCGGCCCTTTTAAAACATTTTTAAGGTTTGACACAACACCGACCGCAATCCACTTGCTAATCCCGGTGAGTCACACAATAAGGCTTCGATCTAATAGGACACCGACTGCAATCCACTTGCTAATCCCGGTGAACTAACATCCTAGGCCTTTCTACGAACCACCGACTGCAATCCACTTGCTAATCCCGATGAACGTAGTACAAACTTTTGACACAACACCGACTGCAATCCACTTGCTAATCCCGGTGAACCCCATTACCAATAGTGTTTCCTAATGGCACAGAGCCTAGGGTAAGGGTTCATGACTTCCCCGCCTAGTATGTCAACATGGGTCGTCACCCAAACTCGATATAATATATATATCTACAGTACTATGAACCCACGGTCCATCAAATCAGACAATCAATGAAATACTTTAATCCACATTTTATAAAATCCAAGTTCACACTCGCACTCTAGTTGACCGCTTTTCGACACAATTTTCCATATCAAAAACAGTTCATTTTTCCTTAAAAATAGAATATTCAGTTAGGCCTCTGAATAAGCTTTCCAACGCATCTTAGAACACCTCAATCGGGTTCCCGGATCAAAAGTTATCGCGAAACGAAAAACAGTGTTTGGTTGCTGAAATTCTGCCAAATGGCGCGCGAGTGGCGCGCCGCGCGCAAGCGGCGCGCGAACTGGCAGTAAAATCTGTCAACTGGCGCGCGAGTGGTGCGTGGCGCGCAAGTGGCGCGTGGGTTGACAGCAGGGGGTCTGTCAAGGGCAGATTTTGGCGGTTTCGCGTGAAAATCGCGATTCCGCTTAATTTCGATTCTCGTTCCGATTGAAAATAGTTTTCACACACATATAATCAAACCTAATCAACATCAAACAATCAATCAAAATCTTAATCAAATCGAAGTTTATCAAAATACGACGATTTTCCAAATAACGGTTTTAAATCAAAATCTCTCGAATCAAATCACCAAAAATTCCATTTTAACGCGACGCAACCCGAGACTCGCCCCAATCGATTCCTAACCCGAATCAGACAGTATCACATAATATTCCAGTCCAGCGAAAGCGATAAAACAGTTTATCAATTAATTCGAAACGTAAAATCCTAAACGTGAGTAGAACTCACCCTTGAAGCGTGAACCACGATCGAGCCGAATTCACCGAGTAGCCACACGAACGCTCCCCGCTCCGGCGACACCCAATCCGCTTCCAAAGCTTCCCACTCGATCACGAAACCGCTTTTGACCGAATTGCCGAATTCCTCGAAATCCTTCATGGACACTATTCATCATCCCTAACCTCCAAAACTACTATTCACACATAACCCAATTTTTGATTTTTAACCCCAAATCACCCAACTAGCTTCCAATCCTTCAATCGAACTTTAATACTCGAGCAATCCACCTTGGGTTCGTCCCTATCGAACTTAAACCTTCAAAACCAACCCAAAATCGGATTTCCCTCAAAACCTCCAAAACACTAAAATGGCCAAGTGAGAGAGAGTGAGCTGATCGTCACGAAATTGGTACCAAATCGAAGAGGAAGTAGCGCTGAACATTTTTCGTGTTGGACGGAAGTCGATTCGGTGAAGTCTTCTCTCTCCCTCTTCTCTTCTCCCTCACGCCACTCTCTCTTCTTTTCTCTCCTTTTCTCTCTTTTTCTCCTCTGTAACTCTCTCTCGTATTCTTTCTCTCTTCTTTCTTAATTCTTTTCTTTCCTTTCTATTTAACACACACACACACACTTATATTTATTTATTTAGTATGTAAGCTGTAACGCGGCCAAATTACCATATTGATCGAAATCTCTTATTTCGATTCCGAAACTTCCTTGACCCGTATTATTCGGTTAACGATCCCATGACCACCAATAAATAATTTTAGCACTCGATAAATTTACCCGTTAAGTACTAAATTGGTTTAATTGGTTTAACACCCAAATAATTCTACTAATTATTTTGAGGATGTTACATTCTCCCCAACTTGAAAGAATTTTGTCCTCAAAATTTCGCTAAGTCTTTCATCCGACTAACCGAGAATCGACATTCTCAGAAAGTTCTAAATCTGCTGGAACACAATCTTGAATTAACGAAATGAGTGTAGAAAATCTTCCCAATCCGGCACATCAATCATCAAGTATGATCCACTACAGCCCTAGAACAATTCTAAGGTTATAGTCCGAACTTTCTTGTTACGAATCAACACGAGAAACTCACCATTCGCCTGCATAGGCTCGGTATTGCGTTTTGAAAACACTTCCGAAGCTTCATTCCAATTATCCTCGCTTACTCCCAAACTTTGATTAATCCAAATCAAAGGGTCTATTACAATACACTTGATAGACATACTGGTTGAAAATGAGATCCACAAATTGGTACTCCACGGTAGAGGTAAGAACAAGCACGATTTCCTCGAAGGGTGTAAACGCGTTCTCAACAAGTCTTATAAAATCCATAACAGTTCTCATACACATCGAACAATTGTGACGGAAAGGTCACTTGTGAAACTTCTTGACTCGCCCCTAAGATTTCGAGATAACACTTTTCGAAAGAAGATGGAATGAGGATTTACCAGAAACGTTTATCTTAAACGTAGAAATAAACCGCGGGGACATCAAATAACTTGAAAACAATGAAAATCACCTCTGTTGTTCTCAAAACAACTTTCAAACAGAACTCAGAGCTCTTTTTCCTCTATTGCAACTTCATCACGAGGTTTTTATCAACGACGCACTGGATTCCTTTCCAAATTAGTCCATAGCGTTGAGAACTTCTCCTCAACCTAAATAATCCTCCTAGGATTTTCCTAAATCAGATTTCATTAGCCTCTTGATTCGTTCCCAAAATTAACTTTAGCATGCGGGTTTTCACAAAACGATTTTTTTTTTCAAAAGTATTACACCGCACGCCAAGCTTCACTTCGGAAATTTCAGTCACTTATAAGCAGATCCATTAATTAATCCTCTGGTGTTTATTCGCAACGTGAAAACAGTCAGCAGCTACCTCATTTACATATTCGTATTCACGTTCGACTTGTCAAACAGAATCTCATAATACTATCACATTGTCAACTTTCACAAAGGAGTGGTTAACAAACTAATATCTCGCCGCTAATGCATTTTCTTAACATCTCTGTACATCTTGGTGGGTCCAGGGTGTACAGAATATAAACTTCGGTGTGCTTCCTCTAACACTTGCCTTTATAGTTCTCATCATCGAGCGCACAGATTCTACCGTTGAAACAACTGACTCCATCTCTATCTATGGTAAAATCTGGAAATACCTTTTGTGATTGTAGCTTCACATCAACTTCCTGTGGTAAGCATATAGGATCTCTTAGGGAACTAGAGATCCCCATATGGCTCAACACTAATTTATAATCCTTCAGGAATTCAACACACTTCTCCGTCTGCTATTCAGTTCTTTCTGATCAAACAGATACCTTAAACTATTGTGATCACTAAAGACATCGAAACGAGACCCATACAGGTAACATCTCCAAATCTTCAATGTATGCACAATAGCTGCCAACTCATAATCGTGAGTCGGATAACTCTCCTCATGAGTCTTCAATTGCCTGGACGCATAAGTTACCACTTGTTGATTTTGCATTAGAATACATCCTATACCCTTCCCTGAAGCGTCATCGAAAATTTAAAATTCCAATGACGGATCCGGAAGAATCAGGATTGGAGCAAACGTCAAAATCTTCAACCCTTGAAAACATTCTTCACAATCGGCATCCCACGTAAACGGATGACCCTCACGAGTTAACCGAGTAAGTGGACAACTAACTGTGAGAACCCTTTTACAAATCTCTTATAGTAACCGGCTAGACCCAGAAACCTTTGATCTCTACGACTGATGTTGGTCACTCCCATTCAACACCGCTTCCTTCTTGCTGGGATCCACAGAAACTCCCGACTTGGGAAATCACATGTCCCAAAGACTTCACTCTGGCACCCAAAAATCACACTTCGAAGGTTTCAAGTACAACTTACTTTCTCGGGGTACTTTCAGAACAATGCGGAGATGTTGAACATGCTCCTCAATGGTCTACGAGTACACCACGACATCATCAATGAAAACGACTACAAATTGATCTAGGTAATTGAGGAAAAACTCGGTTCAGGTAATCCATGAATACCGCTGGAGCATTAGTCAAACCGAAGGGCATCACTACGAACTCGTAATGTCCATACCTAGTACAGAAAGCTGTCTTCGGAATATCTAAGGCTCTGACTTTTATTTGATGAGATTCTGACCTCAGATCAATTTTAGAAAACGCTGTAGCACCTCAAATTACTCAAGCAAATCGTCTATCCTTGGTAAGGGATATTTATTCTTGATCGTCACTTTGTTCAGTTGTCGATAACCGATGTACAATCTCATGCTGCTAACTTTCCTTTTGACTAACTACACCAGAGCACTCCTTGGAGAAGCACTCGGTTGAATGAATTTCTTTAACATCGACTCTTCAAGTTGAGACTCCATTTCCTTTAATTCTCAAGAAACTTTCAAGAAGAAACAATAGATATTGATCCTGTACCGGAATCACTTCTATAGAAAACTCTACCTCTCGCTCTGGATGTACAGAAGAAACTTCATCCAGAAAAACATCCAGAGAACCTCCAAAAAGTCATTCACAACTTGTACAGATGATAAATCTAATACTAGTTCCAGTGGATGCAGATAACATACTAACATGTGCTTCCGCACCTTGGAGTGAAGATTGACCGTCTAAGGTGAATTAGGCAACCGCTTCAGAATTTGTCCTAGACAATTCAACTGATTCTGAAGCGAAGCTGATAGTTGATTAACACAGACATTTGTCACATGATTCGCAGTCATCCAATTCATACCCAAAATGGTGTCCACACTTCTCATAGGCAAACAATAAATTCTACAATGAAATTTCTGCCTCCTATGACAAGTAGACAATTCTATACAAAGATTAGGTCTGGACACGACCCTTAGCAGCAGTTAAAATAGTTATCGGCTCGGATAGCGATGATAAGGCTGATCCCAACCGATTCACATGCGATCGGGATATACAGCAATAGGTTGCACCCGAATCATATAATATACTGATCGAGTTATTGAAAACTGATCTCATACTCCTCAGTAGATTGTCCGCAGTCGTAACTGTCTAAACATCCCGAGTGTTGACTCGTCCTCGTCTTGGAGCTGCTTGTAACCCCTTGGAACTCGTCCTTACAGGGCACTCTATACCATAGTGACCCTCTACATTTCTATAATAACACCGATTAGATCTTCGCTTGCAATCACCGCTGTGAGGCTTTCCACAGTTAGAACATCTTCTGACCTTTGAAGAATCAAACAATTGCATCTGCTTTTCCTTTGATGAAATTATCTTAGGACTTTGCATTCGGAGTTGATATTTCAACTACCTTCTTTCCTTTCCCATACTTCCTATGAGATCATCCTCGGCGACATAGGCTGGTTGCACTAAGGCAACATAATTAGTAATAGTATAAGAACTGAGACCATAAATCATAAAAGCACTTATGCCCGTCTTATCCTTCTGCATTCTCCGTTCGTCATCCGAAGCTTACTTTACCACTTGGTAAAACTGAGACAACTTCTCAAACTTAGCGGTGTATACTTCCACTGTTATGTCACCTTTCCTGAGGATGCACCGGTTGGAGATTCCGATTGTGGTCGAGGATTGCATCTTGATCATCCAGTCATAATTCCGCTTATGATGCACTAAGTATTAAGTTGATCAGGCTCAATGTCTCTTAGCATCACAAGTGTAATTACAAAAAGGACTAGCAAGGAATCGACTCAACCCTAAACTAAGTCCGACTAGGTCGAACTGCTCTGATACCAACTGTAACACCCCGGTATTTTTATCGAGTAAAAATACCCAAGTGTACCATCATAAAATAATCAGAGATATTTTTCCTGTATTAGATATTGAACATAATTAAAAACAGCTCATAACCAAGAGTCCAATATCCAAATACCAAGAAATAGCGGAAACGATTTTACAACTTTTACTGGTACAAGTTATACAATCGGAAATACAAAGATCTCGAGGGAAAGATATTAACAATGAAAACTAAGTCTTCACCGTCTTCATAAGCACACTGTAACACCCGTTTCTACCCCTTTCATTTATAACAATTATCAGAGTGCACAAATTATTATTTTTTTTTCGAAACGGAATGCTACATTTACTTCAAAAACACGTCAATTGTTTAACTTAAATTAAAATCATTACGTGGCATCATGGGCGGGCCATTACTCAAAAATACAGTTACAACGTTAAAATAAAATCCAACAAGTCGTACAAGACAAAATCACTATCTAATAAGACGCCCCCCAGGTGCTACGTATCAGAGCGACTCGAACTCAAGGGAATGAAGGTCAAAGCCTTCAAGTACGGTTACCTGTAAAGTAAAAATCAACGAAAAGGGGTGAGTCTCAAACCCTATAATAAAGTACATAAGGAGTAGTATGTACAGATACAGGACTACATCAATTACAGCAATATTCATTTTAATCACCAGTTCAGTCAACCGAAATTAATCACCAATTCATCACCAACTAAATATTCACCAAACAATCACCAAATAAAAGTAATCACCAAACAATCACCAAATAAATAATCACCAAAACATTCACCAACTGTATGTTTAATGTATGAGATGCAACCCAAAACTCCACGGGCATATGCATGTGGATCCATCACCAAAAATGAGCCTTGAGGGCATTCACCAAAATTTATAATAAGGCCGAAGCCCGAGGCCGAAGCCTATTCACCAAAAATCATGCATATGATTATGCGACACCATGCCAATGCATCACACACCAGAATCACCAAATAAAAGTATGCCATAGCATATTCACCAACAGTTTGTTTATTCACCAACACCCAAAAGAGGATCACAGACCCCATTCACCAATAATAATATACACCATATATATATATATATATATATATATATTTGCATACCACACTGTTACACAGCACATTACTTTCACCGTGACAACACCATTTAAAAATACAAGGAACAGTACCTTAGTCTCATGAAGAACACCAACATTTTATTTAAAAGGAACAGTAGCGATTTCCAATCCAAACAACAACTAGTACACAGTCACTTGGGACTTTCAGAAACGACCGGGGAAAAATATTAAGTTTTGGTTTTGGCCTGGACAAACAGATAGACAATTAAATGAGCGTCGTAACGCACTTTGAACCACCTAAAACGGACACCCGAGTCAAAAGTTACGTTAAAAACAAGTTTAGGAAAAAAATTAGGCAACACTGCTGAAAACTGGCGCCTTAGGCGCCCAGGCACCAGGCAACACGCGCACTGGCGCCCAGCGCGCAACACACGCACACACGCACGCACAACAGGCGCCCAGCGCCCAGGCGCGCAACACACGCACACACGCACGCACAACAGGCGCCCAGCGCCCAGGCGCGCAACACACGCGCACACGCACGCACAACAGGCGCCCAGCGCCCAGGCGCGCAACACACTGCACAGCAACACACACAAGGGGATCCAGCGCCCATCACCAGGGCGCCCAAGACAGATTTTCCAGCGACAACCAAGAACACTAAAAATCCATTTTTCACAATTTTAAAACATCAATATTATATTTTTTCCACCATCTAAAATCCTCACTCACCCAAAAGTCAATTTTATTCGAAATCACCAAAACCATATGGACAACTATCATCACCATCACCATGGCGCCCTAGGCGCCTATGCACACACCCACACCAAAGCATCACCAACACACACACACAGCACAGGCACATGGCGCCCAGCAGCAGGGCGCCATTTTCTGCCCAACACCACACAACACCCGGACAAAGCACAGGGCGCCCAGCAGCAGGGCGCCACTTTCAGACAACCTCCAACTTGGCTAAAACACACTAATTTGGTACGGGGCACCGAGCATAAGGGTGCCTACTTCCGTGACCAAAATTCCGACAACGACAATACTTGGCGCGGGGCACCCCACTCAAGGCCGCCTAATTCCGCACCGAGACAACAATGCTCAGGAGAGCCAAACACACAACAACGGCACCCTATGTGCCTACAACACTTAGACACCAAAATTCACCCAAGACATCACCTGCTCATATGGCGCCCAATGCGCCCATAACACATCAGATTACAGTTTCGAGCAACACAACCAATCAAATCATGCATCAATCTCACCAACATCACCAAATTATATAATATGTTCAAAAATACATCGTTTACGCAATTATTCGAGCACTTAGCAGGCAACTCAATTCAACATACAGAGCACAATTTCACAGGTCATATCAATGAGCAACAATTGACAACCACATACACATATAATCATCAATAGCATAAAATCAAGGTAAAACAGGACATAGGACCTAACCCCTACATACATCCCATTATATTCCCTATTATAAGGCAAGACCCACCCTTACCTTAGTTTCACCGAAGACAGGGACCCCTCCACGTGCACACCGAGTAACCACAGCAACTGACCTCCTCTCCTCCTCCTTGGGATTTGCGCCTCTCTCTTCTCCTCTCCTCTCCCTTGCGCTATTTTTCCTTCTCTTTCTTTCTCTCCTTCGCGTTTTCTTTCTTTTCCTCTCTTTCACGTTTTTCTCTTTTCTTTCTCTCACGCTCCTTCTCTCTTTCTCTCAAGTGAGGCGCCTCCCCCCAACCCCTAGTCACATGCGCCTAGGTCAACTCCTGGGCCTGGATTGTAACACCCTAAAATTATTTAATTAATTTATTTAATTAAATAATTGGGGATTTAAATTAAATTATTTGATGTAATTCGAATTAATTAGAATTTTATTTATTTTGGTGGTATTAGGAGGGAGTGGAGGCGCCACTTGCATGACTTGGGCTTAAGTGGAAAGCCCAAGCCCATGATCCACAATAGGCGAAGTGGTTAGTTGGAGGGGGGCTAGGGTTTGTGGCATTTTGCGAAATCAAAAGAAAGAAAGAAAGAAAAAGCGTGAGATAGAGAGAGAGCTAGGAGGGGCGCCGTAAGGAGAGAAGAGGAAGAGGAGAGGAGTCGCAAGCAAGGAAGAGCGAGGAGCGTGATTTTGTTGCTGTGATCCTGTGCGTGGCTATCTCCGGAGTCTCCGTTCTTCGATTTCGAGGTTAGGGGAGCTCTATCACTCTATCTAATACATTCTATGATAGGCCCTAGATCCAAGGTTTCTCCTAGATTGTATGATGGTTTTGATGTTCTTGCGTTCTTGATTGTTCTTGATGCCAATTTCGTATATATATACATATAGGTGTTAATCATGAGTTATGCGATTTGATTGTTGCTTGGTGCTTGATCTATGAATTGCACTATTGATGATGCTATGCGTATATAATGAGGAATATGGTGTGATCTATGTGTTTGAATTGTTGAAAGTGAAGTCGCATAAGGGTGTGGTTGTTGGGCGCCTAGGGCGCCATGAAGATGTTAGTATTGATGTTTGTTTTAATTGAATTTTGATAAATTGAGTTTTGGTAAATTGGAATGGGATAAGTGTGTTTTAGTTGCTGGGAAAAATTGGAGTTTTATGTTTTTAAAATTGTGAAGAAAACGAATTTTTAGATGTTAAAAAGTGTTGGGCAAATTCTGGATGTTGCTGCTGGTTCTGGGCGCTGGGCGCCTATGCTGGGCGCTGGGCGCCTGTTCTGTGTTGTTGCTGCGCGTGGGGGCGCGCCTGGGCGCTGGCGCCCGTGTTGTGTTGTGCGTGCGTTGTTGCCCTGGGCGCTAGGCGCCCGTGTCTGTGTTGCTTGGCGCGCGCCTGGGCGCTGGGCGCCTGTGGCGCTGTGTTGCCTTGTGTTGTGCGCGCCTGGGCGCTGGGTGCCTGTGTTGCCTGGGCGCCTAAGGCGCCAATTTTCAGAACGTTGTCTAATTTTTCCCAAACTTATTTTTATCATAACTTTTGATTTAGATGTCTGTTTTGAACGATTCGAAAAGTGCCGTGAAGCTTTTTACGTTGTCTATTCGTGGGTCCAATTTTTAAAATGAAAAATTGTTATTTTCTGACTGTTTGTGGGCGCCCAAGTGGCTGTCCCCGGTGGTCGTCCCGGTGACATTGAAAAATGACGTGGAACTCTTTAAAAATCCCTTTTGGTGTATAAACAACAGTTTTCAACGCGGTAGTGTCAAAATGACTGTTTTGCCCCTAGTGGCCAAAGTTAATGATAATGATGTGTAAATGACGAGGATGCCCTTGATGGCTAGTCAAATGACTGTTTTGCCCCTAGTGGCCAAAGTTAATGATAATGATGTGTAAATGACGAGGATGCCCTTGGTGGTTAGTCAAATGACGTTTTGCCCTCAGTGGCTAATGTTTGAGTTAAATGATGTTTAGGTGTAAGTGACGTTTAGGGCCTGAGTGGCTAAGTGATGTTAAGGTCTAAGTGGCCTAGTGATGCTGTGTGATGTTTACGAATTTGACAGGTGCTGTGCTCCGGGCGAGC
The DNA here is from genome assembly GCA_039519185.1 of Astragalus membranaceus. Lineage (NCBI taxonomy): Eukaryota > Viridiplantae > Streptophyta > Magnoliopsida > Fabales > Fabaceae > Astragalus > Astragalus membranaceus. The sequence goes on from CM076846.1 coordinate 131,301,084, forward strand.
AAACAGGTAAGTGACGGGTCACATAGTTGACTATGAATTGAGTGATTGTGTATTTGTGTATTGTGAGTGGTGCATGTTATAGTGTCTCATGCCCATGTGCATAAACCCAGTGATGTTTTGAGGCCTGAGTGGCTAAGTGATGATGCGGCCTGAGTGGCCAAGCGACGTTTTGTGAAAAGGTACCTTCATGCATATACCCGCGAGTGGGTTGCATTTCATAAATCCACATGACATGAGATGAGTTTGTACATGATGTGAATGATGACTGTGTTGTGGACGTTTTATGTATTGATTGCTGTTTATTTTAGTGCGTAGCCTATGATTAGTGCTTATCATGTTTTCTATTATATAGACTGAAATGATGCTCACCCTTTCCTGTTTGAATGTTGCCCTCGTGTTGGTAACGTGCAGGTGATTCCCAGTGAAGGTATTAGCTTCACTTTTCGAGTCGAGTCGTCATGCTCTGATACGTAGCACTCAGGGGGGATAATGAACTCGGCCTTTATTATTGAATTTCGATTATTTTGTCCATGTGGACTATTTAGTTATGTTTTACAAATTTCCGCTGCTTAGTTGTTTGTGTTATGAGAAATTTTATGAGTGACGCTAACCATGAGGCTTGAGTTTTTGATATTGTGATGTGCTACGTGGACGTATGAATTGGAGTTAAACTGTTTTTTTTAAGTTTGACAAGCGACGTTTGATTTGAGTAAGTGTAACATTTCCTGTGAACGAGATTCTTAAACTCTGATTTTTATGAACCAAGTAACGGGTAGAAAGGGGTGTTACATTAGTGGTATCAGAGCAGTTCGGTCTGTCCGGCCGGTAGTTGAGTCGTCGTGTTGAGTAACATTGAGTTTGTTACTCGTTTCTGAATTCTGTTTTCTGTTGCAGTGCTAGAATGGCCAGACGAGACGACGCTGCTCTTGCTGCTGCATTGCAAGCTATGGCTCAGGCGATGCAGGGTCAGCAGAATGCTGGGGATAATGCTGGTTTTCGAAGTCTGACAACCTTCCAGAGGGAGAATCCGCCCACCTTTAAGGGCAAATATGATCCAGATGGTGCTATGGCTTGGCTGAAGGAGATCGAGAGGATTTTCAGGGTGATGAACTGTACTGTTGAGCAGAAGGTCCGCTTTGGTACCCATATGCTAGCCGAGGAGGCCGACGACTGGTGGTTGGCTACTAGGCAGAGGTTAGAGGCTGTACAGGAAGAGATTACTTGGGAGGTTTTCAGCAGGGAATTTCTGAGAAAGTATTTTCCTGAAGACGTCCGCGGGAAGAAAGAGATAGAGTTTTTGGAGCTGAAGCAGGGTGGTATGTCTGTGACTGCCTATGCGGCAAAATTTGTGGAGCTAGCCAAATTTTATCCATATTACAGTGAGGCTACAGCTGAATTTTCTAAATGCATCAAATTTGAGAATGGGTTGAGGCCTGATATTAAACAGGCCATTGGTTATCAGAAGATTCGTGTGTTCGCAGATCTGGTTGACAGTTGCAGAATTTTCGAGGAAGACAGTACTGCTCGCTACAAAGCTACTTCTGAGAGAAAGGGCAAGTTTCAGAGTCGAAGCAAGCCGTATGAGGTTCCTGCGGGTAAGGGTTATCAGAGGGCTGCTGGAGGTAAGGGTTCTGGTGGGGGAGATGCCCCTGCTAGCATTGTCTGTTATAAGTGTGGCAAGCCTGGCCACAAGAGTACTACATGCAGGTCGGATGACAGAAATTGCTACCGTTGTGGTAAAAAGGGTCATATGGCAGCTGAGTGTAAAGTCAAGGATGTGGTGTGTTTCAACTGTGGTGAGTCTGGGCATATCAGTACCAAGTGTACGAAGCCGAAAAAGGAAAGGTCTACTGGGAAGGTATTTGCATTGGCAGGAGAGGAGCCTGAGGATGATGATGGTCTGATTAGAGGTACGTGTTTTATTAATGGTACTTCTCTGAAATCTCTTATTGATACTGGTGCTACCCATTGTTTTATTTCTGTTGATTGCTGTAAAAGATTGGGTCTTGTTTTATCTGCTATGTGTGGGGATATGGTTGTCGATACTCCTGCGAAGGGGTCGGTGATTACGTCCCAGGTGTGTTCTCAGTGTCCCGTGTCGATCTTCGGCAGGGACTTTATTGTGAATTTTGTCTGTTTGCCGTTGAGAGGTCTGGATGTAATCTTAGGCATGGACTGGTTAGAGAATAATCACGTTCATATCAACTGTCGTAGCAAGTCGGTTAGTTTCGGTGAAGAAAGTTCGGTTTTGGTGTCTGCTGACCAGTTGAAGAAATTGAAGAAAGAAGGAGTTCAGTTATTTACGTTGATGGCTTCGTTGTCTGCGGAGAGTCAGGCTGTTATTGAAGAGCTGAAGGTAGTACGTGAATTTCCTGAGGTTTTTCCTGATGAGATTCCGGGTGTGCCACCAGAGAGAGAAGTTGAATTTTCGATTGATCTTGTACCTGGTACGAGGCCTGTGTCTATGGCTCCGTACAGAATGTCGGCGTCGGAACTGTCTGAGTTGAAGACGCAACTTGAAGAATTGCTTGAGAAGAAGTTTGTAAGACCGAGTGTATCACCGTGGGGAGCTCCGGTATTATTAGTGAAAAAGAAAGATGGGAGCATGAGGTTATGTGTGGACTATCGTCAGTTGAATAAGGTAACTATCAAGAACAAGTATCCGCTTCCGAGAATCGACGATCTGATGGATCAGTTAGTGGGTGCTCGTGTTTTCAGCAAAATCGATTTGAGGTCCGGATATCATCAGATTAAAGTAAAGGATGAGGATGTTCAGAAAACGGCGTTCAGAACAAGGTATGGGCATTATGAGTATTCAGTGATGCCGTTCGGTGTGACCAATGCCCCTGGTGTATTTATGGAATATATGAACCGTATTTTCCATGATTACCTAGATCGGTTTGTGGTAATCTTCATAGATGATATTCTAGTTTATTCTAAGTCAGATGAAGAGCATGCTGAGCACCTGAAGTCAGTGTTGGAAGTTTTAAAGGAGAAAAAGTTGTACGCTAAGTTATCGAAGTGTGAGTTCTGGCTGAAAGAGGTGAGTTTCCTTGGGCACGTGATTTCTGGTAATGGTATTGCGGTTGATCCGGCAAAAGTAGAAGCAGTGTTGGAGTGGGAGTCTCCGAAGTCCGTAACAGAGATTAGAAGCTTTTTGGGTTTGGCTGGGTACTACAGGAGGTTCATCGAGGGTTTTTCCAAGTTGGCCCTTCCATTGACTCAGTTGACTTGCAAGGGTAAAGTTTTTGTTTGGGATGCTCGGTGCGAGGAAAGTTTTATAGAACTGAAAAAGAAGTTGACGACGTCGCCTGTTTTGACGTTGCCTAATCCAGAGGAACCGTTCGTTGTGTATTGTGACGCTTCGAAGATGGGTCTCGGTGGTGTGTTGATGCAGAATGGGAAAGTCGTTGCGTATGCGTCGAGGCAGTTGCGGATTCATGAGAAAAATTACCCTACGCATGATTTGGAATTGGCTGCTGTGGTATTTGTGCTCAAGATTTGGAGGCACTACCTTTATGGTTCGAGGTTCGAAGTGTTCAGTGATCATAAAAGTCTAAAGTATCTGTTCGATCAGAAAGAGTTGAATATGAGACAGCGTCGGTGGTTGGAACTCTTGAAGGATTATGACTTTGGTTTGAATTATCATCCCGGCAAGGCTAACGTCGTGGCTGATGCTTTAAGCAGAAAGTCTTTGCATATGTCGGCTATGATGGTGAGAGAATTAGAGTTAATTGAAGAATTCAGAGATTTGAGTTTGGTTTGTAAAATGACACCTCGCAGTGTCAAGCTGGGAATGTTGAAGATTGATAATGATTTCCGGGGCAGCATCAGAGAGGCTCAGAAGTCAGATGTTAAGTTAGTGGATTTAATTAATGGGGCTGGTCAATCTGAAGATGAAGATTTCAAATTAGATTCCAGTGGTGTGTTGAGGTTCCGGGGGAGGATCTGTGTTCCTGACGAAGAAGAGATGAGAAAGGCAATTTTAGAGGAAGGTCATCGTAGCAAGTTGAGTATCCATCCTGGAGCAACGAAGATGTATCAGGATCTGAAAAAGATGTTTTGGTGGTATGGTATGAAGAGAGATGTGGCACAATTTGTGTATGCCTGTTTGACCTGTCAGAAATCTAAGGTAGAGCATCAGAAGCCTGCAGGGCTAATGCAACCGTTGGAAATACCAGAGTGGAAATGGGATAGCATAGCAATGGATTTTGTGACGGGGTTACCGAATACAGCTAAGGGTCATGACGCTATTTGGGTGATCATTGATAGGTTAACGAAGTCTGCTCATTTTATTCCTATTAATATCACTTATCCAGTGTCGAGGTTGGCAGAGGTATATGTCAAGGAGATTGTGAGGCTGCACGGTGTTCCGAAGAGTATTGTGTCAGACAGGGATCCGAGGTTCACTTCCGAGTTTTGGAAGAGTTTGCAGAAAGAATTGGGTTCTAAGTTGAAAATGAGTTCGGCGTATCATCCCCAGACCGATGGTCAGTCCGAGAGAACAATTCAGTCGTTGGAGGATTTGTTGAGGGCGTGTGTATTGGAACAGCGGGGTTCATGGGATTCATATCTTGCGTTGATTGAGTTTACCTATAACAACAGTCACCATTCCAGTATCGGGATGGCACCGTTTGAAGCATTGTATGGTCGAAAGTGTAGAACGCCATTATGTTGGTATGATTCGGGGGAGAGTGTGGTGTTGGGACCGGAGATTGTCCGGGAGACTACAGAGAAGATCAAGATGATCCGTGAGAAGATGAAGGCTTCGCAGAGTCGTCAGAAGAGTTATCATGACAAGCGGAGGAAGGATTTAGAGTTTCAGGAGGGTGAGCATGTGTTCTTGAGGGTTTCTCCTATTACCGGTGTTGGTCGGGCGTTGAAATCGAAGAAGCTCACTCCTCGATTTGTTGGTCCTTATCAGATATCCGAGAGAATTGGAAATGTGGCTTATAGAGTGGCTTTACCGCCAAATCTTTCGAACTTGCACGACGTGTTTCACGTGTCGCAGCTTCGGAAGTATGTTTCGGATCCATCTCATGTGATCCAAGTGGACGATGTGGAGGTGCGGGATAATCTCACTGTGGAGACGATGCCCGTAAGGATTGAGGATCGTGAAGTGAAGGCGCTTAGAGGCAAAGAGATTGCATTAGTGAAAGTGGTCTGGCTAGGAGCTGCCGGCGAGAGTATGACTTGGGAGCTAGAGAGCAAGATGCGCGAGTCCTACCCAGAGTTGTTTGATCAGGTAAATTTCGAGGACGAAATATTCTAAGTGGGGGAGAGTTGTAACACCCTAAAATTATTTAATTAATTTATTTAATTAAATAATTGGGGATTTAAATTAAATTATTTGATGTAATTCGAATTAATTAGAATTTTATTTATTTTGGTGGTATTAGGAGGGAGTGGAGGCGCCACTTGCATGACTTGGGCTTAAGTGGAAAGCCCAAGCCCATGATCCACAATAGGCGAAGTGGTTAGTTGGAGGGGGGCTAGGGTTTGTGGCATTTTGCGAAATCAAAAGAAAGAAAGAAAGAAAAAGCGTGAGATAGAGAGAGAGCTAGGAGGGGCGCCGTAAGGAGAGAAGAGGAAGAGGAGAGGAGTCGCAAGCAAGGAAGAGCGAGGAGCGTGATTTTGTTGCTGTGATCCTGTGCGTGGCTATCTCCGGAGTCTCCGTTCTTCGATTTCGAGGTTAGGGGAGCTCTATCACTCTATCTAATACATTCTATGATAGGCCCTAGATCCAAGGTTTCTCCTAGATTGTATGATGGTTTTGATGTTCTTGCGTTCTTGATTGTTCTTGATGCCAATTTCGTATATATATACATATAGGTGTTAATCATGAGTTATGCGATTTGATTGTTGCTTGGTGCTTGATCTATGAATTGCACTATTGATGATGCTATGCGTATATAATGAGGAATATGGTGTGATCTATGTGTTTGAATTGTTGAAAGTGAAGTCGCATAAGGGTGTGGTTGTTGGGCGCCTAGGGCGCCATGAAGATGTTAGTATTGATGTTTGTTTTAATTGAATTTTGATAAATTGAGTTTTGGTAAATTGGAATGGGATAAGTGTGTTTTAGTTGCTGGGAAAAATTGGAGTTTTATGTTTTTAAAATTGTGAAGAAAACGAATTTTTAGATGTTAAAAAGTGTTGGGCAAATTCTGGATGTTGCTGCTGGTTCTGGGCGCTGGGCGCCTATGCTGGGCGCTGGGCGCCTGTTCTGTGTTGTTGCTGCGCGTGGGGGCGCGCCTGGGCGCTGGCGCCCGTGTTGTGTTGTGCGTGCGTTGTTGCCCTGGGCGCTAGGCGCCCGTGTCTGTGTTGCTTGGCGCGCGCCTGGGCGCTGGGCGCCTGTGGCGCTGTGTTGCCTTGTGTTTTGCGCGCCTGGGCGCTGGGTGCCTGTGTTGCCTGGGCGCCTAAGGCGCCAATTTTCAGAACGTTGTCTAATTTTTCCCAAACTTATTTTTATCATAACTTTTGATTTAGATGTCTGTTTTGAACGATTCGAAAAGTGCCGTGAAGCTTTTTACGTTGTCTATTCGTGGGTCCAATTTTTAAAATGAAAAATTGTTATTTTCTGACTGTTTGTGGGCGCCCAAGTGGCTGTCCCCGGTGGTCGTCCCGGTGACATTGAAAAATGACGTGGAACTCTTTAAAAATCCCTTTTGGTGTATAAACAACAGTTTTCAACGCGGTAGTGTCAAAATGACTGTTTTGCCCCTAGTGGCCAAAGTTAATGATAATGATGTGTAAATGACGAGGATGCCCTTGATGGCTAGTCAAATGACTGTTTTGCCCCTAGTGGCCAAAGTTAATGATAATGATGTGTAAATGACGAGGATGCCCTTGGTGGTTAGTCAAATGACGTTTTGCCCTCAGTGGCTAATGTTTGAGTTAAATGATGTTTAGGTGTAAGTGACGTTTAGGGCCTGAGTGGCTAAGTGATGTTAAGGTCTAAGTGGCCTAGTGATGCTGTGTGATGTTTACGAATTTGACAGGTGCTGTGCTCCGGGCGAGCAAACAGGTAAGTGACGGGTCACATAGTTGACTATGAATTGAGTGATTGTGTATTTGTGTATTGTGAGTGGTGCATGTTATAGTGTCTCATGCCCATGTGCATAAACCCAGTGATGTTTTGAGGCCTGAGTGGCTAAGTGATGATGCGGCCTGAGTGGCCAAGCGACGTTTTGTGAAAAGGTACCTTCATGCATATACCCGCGAGTGGGTTGCATTTCATAAATCCACATGACATGAGATGAGTTTGTACATGATGTGAATGATGACTGTGTTGTGGACGTTTTATGTATTGATTGCTGTTTATTTTAGTGCGTAGCCTATGATTAGTGCTTATCATGTTTTCTATTATATAGACTGAAATGATGCTCACCCTTTCCTGTTTGAATGTTGCCCTCGTGTTGGTAACGTGCAGGTGATTCCCAGTGAAGGTATTAGCTTCACTTTTCGAGTCGAGTCGTCATGCTCTGATACGTAGCACTCAGGGGGGATAATGAACTCGGCCTTTATTATTGAATTTCGATTATTTTGTCCATGTGGACTATTTAGTTATGTTTTACAAATTTCCGCTGCTTAGTTGTTTGTGTTATGAGAAATTTTATGAGTGACGCTAACCATGAGGCTTGAGTTTTTGATATTGTGATGTGCTACGTGGACGTATGAATTGGAGTTAAACTGTTTTTTTTAAGTTTGACAAGCGACGTTTGATTTGAGTAAGTGTAACATTTCCTGTGAACGAGATTCTTAAACTCTGATTTTTATGAACCAAGTAACGGGTAGAAAGGGGTGTTACATGGATCGCGGGCCTCCATCCACTTAAGCCCATTTAAATAATTAAATATCACCACCCTCTAAATAATTAAAACCACCCAATATTATTATTATTATTATCATCATTATTATTATTATTATTATTATTATTATTATTTCTATCACCAACTCCTATTTAATTAATTAAATAAATACAAAATAACTATTTAATTAATTTCGGGGTGTTACAACTCTCCCCCACTTAGATTATTTTCCTCCTCGAAAATTCGCATCAACATCTCCCTAACTCACCGGCTGGCTACGACAATTGACATCCTCACGGTTATGCTCTAACTAGTCCGTACCCACGATTACAATTAATTCACCCAACGACAAACAACAAAACTCGCAACAAGGTCTCTGTCGAAGATCGACAAGGGACACAAAGAACACACCAGGCAACATAAGACCAATCAGAGAAGACAACACAAGACTTAAGCATTCACAACATTCGGCAGTATTAAAACAATGAGCGGCATCGGTATCGACAATAGGTTTAGCGGAAAACTTTAACGAAACACATACCTCCGAAATGATCATCATTCTTCAGTAGACTCAGTGCCCACCAAGGCAAACACCCTCCCACTAGACTTCCCTTTCTTCGGCTTGGAACACTTGGTACTAATATGTCCCATCTCCCCACAGTTGTAGCAAACAACGTCTCTCTTCTCGCACTTAGCAGCTACGTGACCTTCCTTGCCACACTTGAAACACTTGTAGGCCATGCAGTCGGGACTCTTATGTCCAGGCTTACCACACTTGTGGCACACAATGTTCGCAGGGGTATCTCCCCCACTTGGCTTCCTGCCGGAATCACCAGCTGTCCACTTTCCCTTACCGCCATCAACATCATAGGGCTTCTCACGATACTGAGAACTTCTCTTCTCCTTCACAATCTTGTAGGAAGCATTGCTATCTTCTTCGAAGATCCTACAGCTATCCACCAAATCAGCAAACACCCTAATCTTTTGGTAGCCAATCGCCTTTTTGATGTCGTGCCTCAGTCCATTCTCAAACTTAATACACTTCGAAAATTCAGAATCAGCATCAGCATAGTGGGGGTAAAACTTAGCCAATTCAGTGAACTTGGCAGCATACTCTGTCACTGACATGCTTCCTTGCTTCAGCTCAAGGAACTCTATTTCTTTCTTACCTCTCACATCTTCAGGAAAATACTTCCGTAAGAACTCTCTACGGAAAACAGCCCAAGTTATCTCCTCATTAGCAGTTTCTAATTTCTGCCTAACCTCCATCCACCAATCATCAGCCTCTTCTGCCAGCGTATGGGTACCATACCTGACCTTCTGCGCATCATTACAATCCATGACCCGAAATATCCTTTCGATCTCTTTCAGCCATGCTAGAGCACCATCTGGATTGTACTTGCCCTTAAAAACAGGTGGATTCTCCCTCTGGAACGTGGCTAAACTGCGAGTCCCAGCATTTTCAGCACCATTTTGCTGGTTCCCAACAGCTTGAGCCATAGCCTGCAAAGCAGCAGCAAGAGCAGCGTCGTTCCTCCCAGCCATTTCAAACTATCACTGCAGCACAAACAGAAATTTAGAACTAATCTAACAATTCTATTTGTCATATGACACTATGACAGGACGACTTTGCCGGACAGACCGAACTGCTCTGATACCACTATGTAACACCCGTTTCTACCCCTTTCATTTATAACAATTATCAGAGTGCACAAATTATTTTTTTTTTCGAAACAGAATGCTACATTTACTTCAAAAACACGTCAATTGTTTAACTTAAATTAAAATCATTACGTGGCATCATGGGCGGGCCATTACTCAAAAATACAGTTACAACGTTAAAATAAAATCCAACAAGTCGTACAAGACAAAATCACTATCTAATAAGACGCCCCCCAGGTGCTACGTATCAGAGCGACTCGAACTCAAGGGAATGAAGGTCAAAGCCTTCAAGTACGGTTACCTGTAAAGTAAAAATCAACGAAAAGGGGTGAGTCTCAAACCCTATAATAAAGTACATAAGGAGTAGTATGTACAGATACAGGACTACATCAATTACAGCAATATTCACTTTAATCACCAGTTCAGTCAACCGAAATTAATCACCAATTCATCACCAACTAAATATTCACCAAACAATCACCAAATAAAAGTAATCACCAAACAATCACCAAATAAATAATCACCAAAACATTCACCAACTGTATGTTTAATGTATGAGATGCAACCCAAAACTCCACGGGCATATGCATGTGGATCCATCACCAAAAATGAGCCTTGAGGGCATTCACCAAAATTTATAATAAGGCCGAAGCCCGAGGCCGAAGCCTATTCACCAAAAATCATGCATATGATTATGCGACACCATGCCAATGCATCACACACCAGAATCACCAAATAAAAGTATGCCATAGCATATTCACCAACAGTTTGTTTATTCACCAACACCCAAAAGAGGATCACAGACCCCATTCACCAATAATAATATACACCATATATATATATATTTGCATACCACACTGTTACACAGCACATTACTTTCACCGTGACAACACCATTTAAAAATACAAGGAACAGTACCTTAGTCTCATGAAGAACACCAACATTTTATTTAAAAGGAACAGTAGCGATTTCCAATCCAAACAACAACTAGTACACAGTCACTTGGGACTTTCAGAAACGACCGGGGAAAAATATTAAGTTTTGGTTTTGGCCTGGACAAACAGATAGACAATTAAATGAGCGTCGTAACGCACTTTGAACCACCTAAAACGGACACCCGAGTCAAAAGTTACGTTAAAAACAAGTTTAGGAAAAAAATTAGGCAACACTGCTGAAAACTGGCGCCTTAGGCGCCCAGGCACCAGGCAACACGCGCACTGGCGCCCAGCGCGCAACACACGCACACACGCAGGCACAATAGGCGCCCAGCGCCCAGGCGCGCAACACATGCACACACGCACGCACAACAGGCGCCCAGCGCCCAGGCGCGCAACACACGCACACACGCACGCACAACAGGCGCCCAGCGCCCAGGCGCGCAACACACTGCACAGCAACACACACAAGGGGATCCAGCGCCCATCACCAGGGCGCCCAAGACAGATTTTCCAGCGACAACCAAGAACACTAAAAATCCATTTTTCACAATTTTAAAACATCAAAATTATATTTTTTCCACCATCTAAAATCCTCACTCACCCAAAAGTCAATTTTATTCGAAATCACCAAAACCATATGGACAACTATCATCACCATCACCATGGCGCCCTAGGCGCCTATGCACACACCCACACCAAAGCATCACCAACACACACAAACAGCACAGGCACATGGCGCCCAGCAGCAGGGCGCCATTTTCTGCCCAACACCACACAACACCCGGACAAAGCACAGGGCGCCCAGCCGCAGGGCGCCACTTTCAGACAACCTCCAACTTGGCTAAAACACACTAATTTGGTACGGGGCACCGAGCATAAGGGTGCCTACTTCCGTGACCAAAATTCCGACAACGACAATACTTGGCGTGGGGCACCCCACTCAAGGGCGCCTAATTCCGCACCGAGACAACAATGCTCAGCAGAGCCAAAAACACAACAACGGCACCCTATGTGCCTACAACACTTAGACACCAAAATTCACCCAAGACATCACCTGCTCTTATGGCGCCCAATGCGCCCATAACACATCAGATTACAGTTTCGAGCAACACAACCAATCAAATCATGCATCAATCTCACCAACATCACGAAATTATATAATATGTTCAAAAATACATCGTTTACGCAATTATTCGAGCACTTAGCAGGCAACTCAATTCAACATACAGAGCACAATTTCACAGGTCATATCAATGAGCAACAATTGACAACCACATACACATATAATCATCAATAACATAAAATCAAGGTAAAACAGGACATAGGACCTAACCCCTACATACATCCCATTATATTCCCTATTATAAGGCAAGACCCACCCTTACCTTAGTTTCACCGAAGACAGGGACCCCTCAACGTGCACACCGAGTAACCACAGCAACTGAGCTCCTCTCCTCCTCCTTGGGATTTGCACCTCTCTCTTCTCCTCTCCTCTCCCTTGCGCTATTTTTCCTTCTCTTTCTTTCTCTCCTTCGCGTTTTCTTTCTTTTCCTCTCTTTCACGTTTTTCTCTTTTCTTTCTCTCACGCTCCTTCTCTCTTTCTCTCAAGTGAGGCGCCTCCCCCCAACCCCTAGTCACATGCGCCTAGATCAACTCCTGGGCCTGGATCGCGGGCCTCCATCCACTTAAGCCCATTTAAATAATTAAATATCACCACCCTCTAAATAAGTAAAACCACCCAATATTATTATTATTATTATTATCATCATTATTATTATTATTATTATTATTATTATTATTATTATTTCTATCACCAACTCCTATTTAATTAATTAAATAAATACTAAATAATTATTTAATTAATTTCGGGGTGTTACACACACCACCTAGCGGGGCTTCTTCACCATTGCTTTTTCCCTGCTTCTCTGTAAAAACCACAAAATATAAACAGTGAGATACAATCTCAGTGAGTTCTACGAGACCCCTACTAGCACTCTCGGCCCTTTTAAAACATTTTTAAGGTTTGACACAACACCGACCGCAATCCACTTGCTAATCCTGGTGAGTCACACAATAAGGCTTCGATCTAATAGGACACCGACTGCAATCCACTTGCTAATCCCGGTGAACTAACATCCTAGGCCTTTCTACGAACCACCGACTGCAATCCACTTGCTAATCCCGATGAACGTAGTACAAACTTTTGACACAACACCGACTGCAATCCACTTGCTAATCCCGGCGAACCCCATTACCAATAGTGTTTCCTAATGGCACAGAGCCTAGGGTAAGGGTTCATGACTTCCCCGCCTAGTATGTCAACATGGGTCGTCACCCAAACTCGATATAATATATATATCTACAGTACTATGAACCCACGGTCCATCAAATCAGACAATCAATGAAATACTTTAATCCACATTTTATAAAATCCAAGTTCACACTCGCACTCTAGTTGACCGCTTTTCGACACAATTTTCCATATCAAAAACAGTTCATTTTTCCTTAAAAATAGAATATTCAGTTAGGCCTCTGAATAAGCTTTCCAACGCATCTTAGAACACCTCAATCGGGTTCCCGGATCAAAAGTTATCGCGAAACGAAAAACAGTGTTTGGTTGCTGAAATTCTGCCAAATGGCGCGCGAGTGGCGCGCCGCGCGCAAGCGGCGCGCGAACTGGCAGTGAAATCTGTCAACTGGCGCGCGAGTGGCTTGTGGGTTGACAGCAGGGGGTCTGTCAAGGGCAGATTTTGGCGGTTTCGCGCGAAAATCGCGATTCCGCTTAATTCCGATTCTCGTTCCGATTGAAAATAGTTTTCACACACATATAATCAAACCCAATCAACATCAAACAATCAGTCAAAATCTTAATCAAATCGAAGTTTATCAAAATACGACGATTTTCCAAATAACGGTTTTAAATCAAAATCTCTCGAATCAAATCACCAAAAATTCCATTTTAACGCGACGCAACCCGAGACTCGCCCCAATCGATTCCTAACCCGAATCAGACAGTATCACATTATATTCCAGTCCAGCGAAAGCGATAAAACAGTTTATCAATTAATTCGAAACGTAAAATCCTAAACGTGAGTAGAACTCACCCTTGAAGCGTGAACCACGATCGAGCCGAATTCACCGAGTAGCCACACGAACGCTCCCCGCTCCGGCGACACCCAATCCGCTTCCAAAGCTTCCCACTCGATCACGAAACCGCTTTTGACCGAAATGCCGAATTCCTCGAAATCCTTCATGGACACTATTCATCATCCCTAACCTCCAAAACTACTATTCACACATAACCCAATTTTTGATTTTTAACCCCAAATCACCCAACTAGCTTCCAATCCTTCAAT